>APFE030373168.1:0-12592 GCA_000404065.3 Pinus taeda
CAAATCCCAGTAATGATTGGTTGAAGCTCTGAAAGTCAAATTTGAGCCTCTAAAGGACAACCTAATCTTCTTAGTAGTAATATGCTCCTCACTTGACATTAGCTATTTATCTAGGCATAAAAAAAAACCAAAAAGATGAGAGGCCCACGTGACACTCGAATGGTTTAACAAGAGTGGAAAAGTCTCAACACAACCCCCTATTCTTGCCAATACCTTCTAGTGGCAGAGCCATCTTGAGAGCTAAAATGTCTATGGGATAAGAACAAGGAACCAACGAGGGATTAGGAACAAAAATGTATAAATAAAGAGTCTTAACATACCTAGGCCCAATGGCTCTACTAGGTTCCTCGGGTGCGGGCATTTACTTGACACTATATATATTTTTCATTATTTAGTTGTATATATATATATATTATAAATTTTTATTTTTTATAATCATATATTTGTTTATTTGCTTTTCGTTATAAAACTGCATTAAGTTATGTTTATGATCAAATATATATTTTTGGTGTAAGGTATTATGAATTTGTTATTTAATTTATCTTGGTTATTATTTTTTATGTAAATCTTACTCTTTCTAAATATGAAAATGTATATTTATTTAACATACATTTAAATATTTCAAGGTTATTACTACTGTAAGGAAAATTCTAATGTTACAATGTATGATTTTTAAAAAATTGCCAGAATTTATGTCTTTATTTTTAGGTTTTAAAATTTCACTTTAAATGGCATAATGGGTTATGATTATTTTATTAATATTATAAAATTTATTTCATGTTTATAATCTGTATAAAATTGTATATTGTCACCATATATTTTTGTTGAAAAAATTAGTTTCACTTAATGCTAAGTGATGTTAAGTGATGTATGTATTTTTTTATAAAAAGTATGTTTTTATTTTAATTTTCTAAATTTCACTTTAAATGACACAATGGGTTGTGATTCTTTTATTAATATTGTAAAATTGATTCCATGCTTATGATGTATATAAGGTTGTATATTGCCACCATATATTTTGTTGAAAAAATTAGTTTCAATTAATGCTAAGTAGTGTTAGGTGAAGATAGGTTTCAAAATTATATTTAAGGTTTAAGTTTTAGGATTAGGGGGGAGAGAGTGAGGGAGAAATGGTCACATAGAGATAAAGAGTGAGAGGGTTGACTGGGTAAGAGATGATTGAGACAGAGTATGAGGGACATAAACATATTTGAGGGAGAGAGAGAGCTAGGGGAGGGAATGGGCGATAGAGAATGAGCGTAAGGATGAGAGATAAGAAGAGAGAGAGGGATTAAGAGAGAATGAGTAATAAAGCGAGAGAGGAAATTAGTGCAAGAGACAGGAATAAAGGGGAGAGAGAGGGAGGGCGGGGGACGATATCAAGAGAGAGTGAAAGAGAAATGGATATGGAGAATGAGAGAGAGGAAGAGTGAGAGATGGAGGTAGAGGGCATGAGAGATAGGGAGAGTGAGTGATGAGGAGGGAGACAAAGACGGCTAGGAGAGAGAGGAAAATAAATATTGAAAGTGGGAGAGGGGGGGAAAGAGAGAAGCAGTGAGAATGAGTGTGAGGGTGAGAAGAGAGGGAGGGAGAGAGAGGAGGAGATTTAGAGAGAGAGAGAGAGAAGTGTATTAGATTGTGCGAGAGATGCATTATGAGAGTGAGGAAGAGAAATATTGGGAGATAGTGAGAGAGGGAGATGTCAAGAGAGAGGGAGAGCAAGTGAGAGAAAGAAATCAAGGCATAGGCGAAGAGAAGGAAAGAGGGGGAAAGGAGGAGGAAGTAGAAATGGGGGGGGGAGAGAGAGAGAGAGAGAGAGAGAGAGATGGAGGGAGAGGGGGGAAGAGAGAGAGTAAGATAAAGAACGAGAAGATGAGAGACTGACAGAGAGAGTGATGGATAATGATTCAATATCATAATGAGAGTGAGGGAGACACATAGTAAGAATCACAGAGAGAGATTGAGAGATATTGTGAGAGAGAGATAGCATGAGTGAGATAGAGCAAAAGATAGAGAGAGTGAGAGAGAGAGAGGGAAAAATGGATGGAATGAGGTAGGGCCTATTTTCCCTTTCAATTTCTTTCACAATATATTCATATACATTTAGGATTTATTTCCTATGTGAAGTAATATTCTCGTTCACATTTATTGCACACTGGATTTTTTAGCTAGCATCTCTCATCTTTGGAACAATAAAGCCTTGTGAACCCTAAACCATAAACCTTCAGCATTTTATAGCATTTTTAATCCTAAACCTAAAGCCTAAGAATTCGATGAGATTTTAACAAGATTTTTGTAACTTTTCTTGATGTGTTTATTAAAATCATTTACTAAAATGTTATAAACCCTAAATCCTAAACCATAAGAAGTTTATAACATTTTGAGCCCAAAACCCTAAACTCTAAATGCTAAGTATTTTATAACATTTTAACAAGCGTTATCTAAATTTTTTAAGTGTTTATTAAAATCATTTACTAAATTGCTATCAATCCTAAACCCTAGACAATGAGCATTTTATAGAATTTTAAATCCAAAACCCTAAATCCTAAGCATTTTATAACATTTTAATAAGTGTTTTGTAGATTTTTTTATGTTCTTATTAAGATAATTTATCAAAGTGTTATAAATCCCAAACCCTAAACCCTAAACCCTAAACACTAAAACGTAATCCCCAAACCCCAAACCTAGAACCCTAAACCCAAAAACCTAAGCATTTTATGATCTATTAAAAATAATTCTGTAACTTTTATTTAAGGGTCTATTAAAAGAATTTACTAAGGTGTTATAAAACCTAAACCCTAATCTTTTAATAACATTTTAAAAATTGTTTTGTAACCTCTTCTAAGTGTTTATTAAAATCTCTTAATATATGTTTATAAACCCTAAACCCCAAACCCTAAATAATAAATCCTAAACTGTAAACCCTATAAACTAAACGCTAAACCGTAGGCATTTTAATAGTATTTTGTAAGTTTTATTTAAGTTTTTATCGAAAGAATTTACTAAATTGTTATAAACCTTAAACCATACATCCTAAAACCTAAACCCCAAAACTTAAACCCTAAGCTGTGAAGCCCAAGCCCTGAACCCGAAGAATTTTATAATAGTTTAAGAAGAATTTTGTAACTTTTATTTAAGTGTTTGTTAAATTTTTTTACTAAAGTGTTATAAAACCTAAACTATAAACACAAAGATCTAAACCCTAAACACAAAAAACTAAATCCTAAACACCAAAACCTAAACCCAAAACCCCAAACCCTAAGAACTAAACCCTAAACCCTAAACCCTAACAATTTTATAATATTTTATAAATTGTTTTGTAACTTTTATTTAAGTGTTCATTAAAATAATTTACCAAAGCCCCAAACCTTAAACCCTAAACCCTAAATCCCAAACCCTAAACACTAATCATTTTATAACATTTTAAAATTTATTTTGTAACGTTTTATTTAAGTGTTTATTAAAAGAATTTACTAAAGTATTATAAACCCTAAAACCTAACCTCTAAACCCCAAACCATAAACCCTAAATCACAAACCCTAAGCCATAAACCTGAAACCCTAAGCCCCAAACCATGAACATTAAACCCTAAGACCTAAGCTTTCTATAACATTTAAAAAAGTGTTTTTAATTTTTATTTAAGTGTTTATTAAAATTTTTTAGTAAAGTGTTATAAACCATCAACCCTGAACTGTCAAGCACAAACACTAAACCCTAAACCCTAAACTCTAAACCTGAAACCCTAAACCCTAAACTCTAAACCCTAAACCCTAAACCCTAAACACTAAACCCTAATAATTTTATAACATTTTAAAAAGGATACTGTAACTTCTATTTAAGGTTTATTAAAATCATTTACTAAAGTGTTATAAACCCTCAACCCAAACTCTAAACACCAAACCCCAAATCATAAACCAAATATTATTTTTCTTTTTCACACGCATGAAAAATGAGGATTGGTATGCCATCACTCATTGGTAATATCAATAATTGCAAGATGATGGTTTCAAATAACTCCATTAAAATTTCCTTTCGGACATGAACCTTTATTGATTCAATATTGTATCAATCAAAAAATAATAAGTGCATCATTGACCTATTTTCCAACTTGCTTGTACTATGAGGAGAAACCGCAACCCAAATTGTGTTATTATTTTCCTAGACAATGGCTGAGTCAATGGATCTTCCACTGCACATACATATTTTGTATGAAGCTTCTTGTATAAAAACATTTAAGGACCTATGTTTCACTATTGTTTGTGATGGGGTATAGGGTGTGGCTTCCTAAGATAGCTAGAGGAAAACTCCAAAATTTATGGAAATAATGGGTCGGGGACAACAATAAGATGTGTGTGTGTGTGTATAAAAGGATAAATATTTAAAAAATTAAACGTCACCATAAATATTTGTAATTTCTCGTAAGTGTAAGAGTCCATACTATATACTATCATTTCCATCCTTTACACTTACTAATTCTGAAATCCTTCGGGCTATTGAAAAAGGGTCGAGGGATATTATCACCTCTATAAATGATAAATACAGAGTCTAATATTGAGATATTCTACATTTATTAATTACATAATTTCTAAGAGTAGAACCCTAAAGACCTAAAGTCCATTTAAATTCAATTTTGAATCCGAAAACCTTATCATTGAAATTCCAAAAAATAGTTACATGTTGACTCTATATACTCTACTAAAACCTTCAATTAGCTTAATACTAAAACCAAAAGAGAACCAAAAATTTTTGAGATATTTTGAAACATTTAGCCACATGTGCTTCTCTAATTCTAGAAGGGCCACTAGGGTGTTGAGGAGTGGCTCCTGATACCTATTTTAGCTTTCATATCAATGAGATGGGTTAAAACAACACCCACCATTATTGAGGAGGAAGGCTCTTATGTAGCCAACCCTCAATGAATCTTCCTAATGCAGTCAACATAGCTAAAGTTTATTCCATTGAATTTCATTGTAGCTTTTGGGAAGGTACATTTAATTTTTCACATTGGAGTCTTTTTCAAGTCACATATGATGGGGAAAACCCCTCCCCCACCCATTTTGAGGATGGTACCCAAGGGAAATCCTAGATTCTTCTGCATACATGTCTAGGTTAAAAAATATTCAAATCCTTCACAACAATATACTCATTATCAACTCAACACATCACTTATGGAAATAGGACTTAGGTGGGGAGAATAATAATCCATCACAAAAATACTTCGGTTAAACCGAATTGATGACTTTCACAACCTATATAATGGCTTAAACGCTGTTTTCTTTTTACAATTCTTCGTATGAGTTCATTTTCAGGTCAAAGTTTTGAAATACCAACAAAACCAAATGTAGTGTCTCTCATATGGCTTTTAATAGATCATCTATAGCATATTTATTCCATCTAGAAAAAAATTTGACATCTTCAATTCTCAAGCAAATTTCAAAGAGTAGTACATTGTGACAAAGAGTAGAGTTTGTCTCCTACTAAATCTTCTATTAGGATCATTAAGTTCTTTTATTTTTCTATGCATTCTTCTAATCTAAAGCTTTATGGGATGGGAATGAATTAGGATAAATTTCTTAAATGATGCATTTTTGTCCTATTTAATGATTATTAAATGATATTGACCCTTAGATAGAATATGATACCACCAAATATGGTACTTAAAGTTATTAATCCCCGAAAACTAGTGCAACTCTAGGGGTAACTAAAACCAAATTCCCAATGTCAAATCAATAACACTTACTCACACTTTCGTTTGGTTCTCTTATGTCATAAGGTAAATCCTAGGAATGATTTATGATATTGCAGTGCTTTTTACCCAATATCTCTAGTACCTCATGAGAAACTATGTTCTTCTCCTCTATCTCACCATGGATACATTCTTTAGAAAAACCTTACCACAGTGAAACATCTCTTGTACCTTGTGAGCACCTCTACTCTTCAACTTTATCTCACCCGTACCTTGCTTGGAATCTATAATAGCATATCCTCTAAAATACAAATGAAATCATCTTCATCGATGAAGTTTTCCATGACTTCATCAATGTTACCATTGCATTTGTAGCTGAATGAATTATATATATTTCCCTAGATTTTGTTTCAGCTTTGGAAGTTGATTGTGTTAATGAACGAAGAAATTCATCTTATCCCAAGGCGACTAGATTTATTTTTATATTTATCACCATTTCTTGAGCATCCCACAAATTCTTCAATCTTTTCTCGGTTAGGAAAACTTAACACTTCATTGAATGCATCTATATAAGAAATTAGGATTGTAGCAACTAAAATTTAAGCTTCTTTAAGAAAATTTTGAACTTTGTGATTAAATATCTTGATGAACTCTTTGATAGTTCAATGAAATCAAATATGCAAAGACAATATGCTAATTTCCCTAGAACAGAAGGTTCATACAATTTTTGTATTTCTTTTTTTTTATGCATAATGGTGTATTTTTTCCATCAATTTTTTTAATCATTTTCCCTTTACTTTTTAAGGGTATCTCTAATTTGTATACCTCATGTACTTAGTAAACGTGCATTCATCTAGTAATGAATAACTTTCACAATAAAAGGAAAATATAAATTAAAGTACCTAGTCATGCGTGCTTGAGTTTTAGGCTATCATGAGTAGATTTAGTTCCATAGATTGACTCTCCCCATGTGATCTCCAAGAGTGAAATCAGTGCTTTGAAAATGAAGCTAGAAATAATTCTATGGAAAATAATTCCCTTATATTGGAGTGGATTTCTACTTTTTGCAACATCTTTCTAACCTACACAATTTAAATGTAGACCGACCATTTCTTAGTGCTTTCATTAACTAAGGTATCTTCATCCCTGAATTTTCATAAACTCTACATTGGTAGTAACTCGCTACAATGAGAAAATCAGTCAAGTTAATGATGATATTACGAATAAACAATATAATGATAAATAACATGATTAATGAATGATAATACCTACTTAATGTTGTCAATTTACAACTCTAGTGGAATCATCAATGATAAAAAAACATAAATGGAACCCAGTATGGATGCGATGGTATTATTCACCATTGCAATAAAAATCTCGGTATGTTCTCCATACTCCAAAATAAATCTCGCATGTCTCTATGCACTACTAGCTCCAAAATTTAGCATTAGTTGGGTCGCTAATTTTATTGTCACATACATACCCTAGGAATGTATGTCCTTATGCCACCATCAATAATTTCTCCTACACTCAGCACATACTCATACATAGCTCACTATCGTCACATCTAAGAATCTAGTGTTGTGCCTCTCCTACACAAGACCATCAACACACCCAACTCGAATAAAGGCATCCCCATACCGTACTCATTGGAAGGTCGTCCAAATGAAGTTTCTCTATCAACTCGCCTAGATTCTCCATACCAAGGTCAATGAAGATAGCAAAAAAATTGTGAATCATCAAATCAATCATGCAACCCTCTCAAGGTGTCTCAATGCTTGCAACATCACGTCAAGGTGCTCTACCAAGTTTGATTCATATCCATCTCCTATCTTTGGTCAAGTCGGTCAACTCTTGAGGTCCACAGATATGAAAAAAATTGATGCCTTCGTAACTCAACTAAACCACTCCCCAAGTGTCTTACACCAATGTCTCACCACATATGCAACCAATCTTTCCCAACTCCATTATTTGATCTTTGATATGATGTCTCAAATTAGAACCCCACCTACAAAGTCTACTGTTAAGGGACCCATAATCCATGTGAATCAGGGATGCACCTCATCCATCTAGGTCATTTGATCCAAGATCATCAAAAAGTCAGATATGATTTAAGACTACACTCAACAATGTGAAGGCTCTCCTAGTCACAACCACAAATCCATCAATTTGTCATCTGAGGCAGCATCATCCCATATCTATTGGTATTGAAGCTAAATGAAGACTATCAATTATATTAAGGTTATAATATTAATTGAATTGCACATAGCCAAAATCAAAGGACTAGAAAATGCTACAAAAGGCTTGGGTTAAGATTATGTAAAGTACTACTTACTAAGTATCAAAGCCTCGACCTTAAATTCAAATTCAATTCAAGACTAAACATTCCAAATTTCCAAAAATGTGAAAAGAATTTTAAATTCAAATTCCAATTCAAGACTAAACATTCCCAATTTGCAAAGATGGGAAAATATTTTATTGAAAAGCATCTCAATATTTGGGTGAAAAAACCAAAGTTATTTGCACTAGAATATCAAAAGAAGCATCCAAGTTTTTTGGGAAGAAAAAAGAACTTCTTTGCACCGGAATTTCAAAAAAAAGCATAACACTTTTTTGTTTTTTTTGTTATAGACGTTGTTATGTACGTTGTGGTAAACTCTGGTCCGCTTCTCCTTTAACCTTTAACCTATACGCCTGGAATCTTTATGCACAAGAACTTCAAAAAAAGCGTGTCAGAAAAGCGTGTCAGAAGTTTTTGTTATAGACGTTGGTAAAGTGTGATCCGCTTCATCTTTAACGGATCGCATCTTTTCTGAGATAAAGGAGCGGTGGCCTGGAATCTTTAACTCGTTTTGAAATAGATAATCTTATTGTGCAGTGCATATATGGGTAAGTTCAAGCGAATAGTTTGAAGTTTTTCTGTTGACATCTTCCTCGTCTATCTATCATCTGTATTTACACTTCTGAAACCCCAGAGAAAACTTCCTCTTCTAACTTTCACCTGTATTCAATCATGTGGTCCATACTCACCTTCCTCTTCCTGTTTGTCTTCCTTTCACCTCACAGCCTTTAGTTGTTTGGGAAAAGCTGATGGGTACTTGGAGTACCATCTCGATCTTCCTAAACTAACATTTAACTCCTCTGCAATGCCTCCTTCCTCGTTCTTTTTATCGACGGCGGAAGTTGCCCTTGAGGAAACTGAGATCTCGATTTAGTCGTATTTATGTGCAGACGCTAGTCACGAAGATCGACCGGCGCACGACCAGGAAATCAAAATTAGCTTACGATATTGATACTACTGTTTCCAGAAGCAATATTTCTGAGATACAATTCTTGGAGGGTTGATCTGTAAAAGAGAACGAAAGATCTTCGAATTTCGAGCAGCTGTGGCGATTCATATGAGATACAGGCGTACCATATGACACTCAAAGCACAGTGTCTTGATTCAGGGTAACTGTTCATAACACGCTTTGTTGAGCACAAGTTAGGGTTCCGACCAATTTCCACTCAAAAATTGAGCTCAAATCACCACACCATGATTGGTACTTTGACTGCAAAATTCGTCATCAACAACGGCCGCCGTGTGGCACTCAAATAAACCAAGATTTGCTCAATTGCGTGTGCCTGTGGAATTTCAGCAACCCAATTCGGGTACTTACTCGGACGATTTCGATCTTGCAGCTAAGTGTGTCCGTTGGGAATTAAAAAAATTTCTATATCAAGAAAAGGTGCGTTCTCTGGTTATTTTCTGTACTGATTTAAATAATTATTTACCTCGCAGTTATTCATATTTATGTGCCATGTACTGATTTCTTTTCCGCCATAGTAAACCAGGATGGTTTATGTTTAATGGCAGAGATGGCTTCGAATTCGTCGAACTCACCCTGCGCTGCCTCAAAAATTTGCCAATATTCAGAAGATCTTCGGAGCAAGCAACGTGGCCAAACTACTCAACGATTTGGAGCCCCATCAATGGGAGCATACTGTGAATTCTCTGGCATATGAAGCCGAAGCTCACTTGATTGATCCCGTTTATCGGTGCGTTGGAGCGATCTCCACACTGCAGAGATAGGTGCAACAGCTACAGAAGGAAGTGGCGGCTGCCCACGCGGATCTCCTTCAGTACACCTCTGCAGCTGAGCGTGTTCTTAATCCACATAGTCCAGGCTCTACGATGCCAGCTTATTCCACAGTTGGCATGATTCATGCGGCACCTGTGGAACAACAACGGAAAAATTTAATGGAATTCCCTAATTTTAGAATTGACCTGGCCTTGAGAATCATGCCTATGTACTGTATTTTTCAGCCAGGCCTGCCAGTGACGGCGGTAGCGGCAGTAGGCGAAGGAATTTTTTGTACATTTGTACAGCCATTGCAGATATTTATTTTATATTCATATTCATATTTATGATTTATTCTTTGGTTTTGTTGGTGTACATGCACTTAGACTAGCTGTCTTGGTGTACATGCAGTTAGATTAGCTCCAGTTAACTTATTGCTTGAGTTAGCTTTAGTGATTGCATGTACAAGCTTTAGTTAGCTTTAGTTATTGCATGCACAACTAAGCTTAACTTAGTTGCTTTTATGTATATATTCTAAACCAATATGGTAGAATCAATGGAATTTCATTCTTTTCTCAATTCTTTTTTGCTTCCTTCCTTCTCTTGCAAGCTTGTTTATTGTTTTGCATATCTAGATCCTTGTATCTCAAAATCTTACATGGTATCAGAGCACAGGGATTTGTAATCAGTGCACAAGCAATTTTATTTGCAGGTTGAGAAGATTGAAGCAACAACAAAGAATGGAGTCTCAATTGGAGTTTCCAAAATCGGCAATTCTCACTCCATATATAAACTTTTTAAACTTTTCGATTTTTTTGATCCCCTTGCTCTCATAATATCTAAACCTTTTTAAACTTTTCGATCTTTTTGTTCTTTTCTGTTTGAAAACAAAGTTAGTTATTTGTCATAAAGCATCATAACATCTTATAGTTTTTCCAAGTCACAGTCTATAAAACATGAACTAATGTCTAAATGGCAGTCTCTCAAAGTATGTGAAGCTTCAAATCTATATCATTCCCTGTTTCACACTTTAAGTTGTTTTTGAACTCTTTCAACATAGCATTTTCTTCTGAATTGATAGATCCTCCTACCACTTTTACAAGTTTTTGGACTCTTCACATATCTTGACTATATGCTTCAACAGGTAGTTGCTTCTCACTATTGTCATCCATAGGGTAGAATTCTCTTTTTACTCCAGTTATCAATAGGGTAGAATTCCCTTTTTACTCCCCTTATTTATTTGTCAACCTCAATTTACTTATTTTAAATTATTTTCTTATATTTAATTATATTTCAAATTTTTATATAAACAAATTTTTAATTTTTTTTTAATATTTGATTTGTTTTTCTAAATATTTAATTTATTCAATAAATATTTATATTAAATTATTAAATATATAACAAATAAAACTAATATAATATATTTAGAGTTATTGTTCTATATCCTATGGTATTTGAGTTATATTATTATTAGTGAATGGGTTTTTCACTTAATTATTGTACTTGAATTGTTTAGTTATATTTATGTTTGTATAATTATTTATTGATTTGAAATTATATAGGAATATTTTTGTAAATTTAATGTTTTGATTTATAATTTATTATTTATAATGTGAAATGATATCCTTGTACTATTTTATTATATGTAATTATTTATTTTTTGGAAAATGGACGATATAAAAGAATTTATTCATGAATAGATTTTTATTTTTATTTTTATAAGATATGTGAAATGGATGTGTTTGTTTACTTAAATATGAAAATAGGCTTAATTTATTTTTTTAAATGTACCCATAAATTGTATTTTTTTATAATATGATATATTGGTTAGGTGACATCACATTGATATTTATGTATAGACATTGTTTTTTATTTAAAATGATATGTATATGTTGGTGTATTTTATGCGTTTTTTTAAATGAAAGTAACTTTTGTTTGTTTATGTGATATGATGGTGGTTCTTTTGTTAATTAGATAATCTGATTGCATTGAAAGATAATACAATGTTGACAATTTTGTACACGTTTAATGTCTACATATTTAGTATTATTTGTTTTATTGTTTGTTAGATGATATAATGATTGTGTTTTTTAGATAATATGCCTATAATTCATTTAACTGATAAGTTGTTTTTTTTTCTACTACATGATGTGGATTTTATTTGTTAAATGATATGATTATGATAATGATGGTTATGCTTTTGTTTGTTAAATGACATGCTTTAGCTTGTTTTATGATATGATGGTGATATTGATTGCGAGAGAGATAATGAGAGTGAGGGGTAGGGGAGAGAGTGAGAGAGCTAGTGGGGTGGGAGAGTGGAAGAGGGGGCAGAGGGAGTGAGAGGGGGAGAGAGGGAGGGGGAGCGAGGTAGAGAGGGATAAAATGGGATGGCAAGAGACAAAGATAGAGAGGGAGGGAAGGAGAGAGAGAGCGGGTGGGAAGAGAGAGACGGGGGAGGGGGGAGAGAGAGTTGCGGTAGAGAGGAGGATGGGGAGAGGGAGAGTGGGAGACATGGAGGGAGAGGGGCAGAGAGAGAGATAGATGTGAGGGGAGAGGGGGAGAAGGAGGAGGAGGTGAATGAGAGAGGGAGAGGGGAAGAGGGGGGAGGAGAGGAGGAGAGGGAAAGAGAAGGGAAGGGGGAGAGAGAGAGAGAGAGAGAGAGAGGAAGATAGTGGGAGAGGGGGAGTAAGAAAGAGTGCGAGAAAGTAGTTGAGGGGCAGGGAGAGGATGAGAGGCGGAGAGAGGGTGAGGGCTAGAGGGAGAGGGGGAGGGAGGCAGATTGTTGCAGAGAGGAGAGAGAGAGAGAGAGAGAGAAGGAGTCAGAGGGAGAGAGAGAGGGAGA
>APFE030373190.1:0-11390 GCA_000404065.3 Pinus taeda
GAAGAGAAGATTGGCAAGGCTATCCTCAAAGAACTATGGGGTCCTCAACACTCTTTCCTGTCGAAGACAAGCTTCGTGAGAAAGCTGACTATCATGGATGGAAGATGTCTATCGATCTAACCCTAGAAGATCAAGCAGTGCTGGACCATGTAAGAGGAAATATTATTGAGCTTCCACTAAATGCATCCACTGCTGCCAGGAACAAATGGAAAATGGAGAAGTGAAAACAAAGAAGATCATCCGGGACTCTATCAACAAGCACTTGGTGGCCTACATCTCCGACCTAAACACCTCCAAGGACATCTACGATAGATTGGTGAGTTTATTTAATGTAAATGATGCAAATCAAGTTTTGTTTCTTAGAAATAAATTGAAGGAAATTAAGAAGGGCAAAGATGAGAGTATGCAAGCATATTTCTTAAGAATCACCGAGATCAGGAACGATATCCTATCTATTGGGGAGACTATTACTGATAGGGAAATGGCACTCATGACTCTTGGAGGATTACTATTCGAATGGTATGTATTCATGACTACCCTTCTGAACAATAATGTAATTCCTGGTTTCGAAGAATTAATGGCTAGATGCATTCAAGAAGAAACAAGGGCAGGAGAGCAAGAAATGCCCATGTGTTAAAATTGGCAACCAGGGCAAAAACTTCATGTGGGTTATTTTATTCATGGCTGATAATATTTTTATTAAATTCCTCTCGTTGAGAGGTGTAGGATTGATATAAATATCATCCGATTCCGATAAGTATTCATGGAGATATGAATTTATTTTGATTATGGAATTATTATCAAGCCAACCTACAACTCATGCTCAGAAGCCCAATAGTGGCATCTATTCACCCACCAACGTTGTGTATAAATATAAGAGGAATTTTCCTCATTTGGACTCACTCATCTCATCACATCTCTCTCTCTCTACTGCGCAGATATGAGTCTCTTCTCTACTGCACTGAAATGTGTCTCTCTCTCTCACACATGTGAAGCCGGAAGCTACTAAATTTGAAGCTGCAATTGCAGAAGTAAAGATTGAATTGTGAGACATAGAAGATCTCCTCTTTGGAACTGCGCTATAGGTTCATCTAAACCTCCTCTGAAAGCCACAACTTTTGGTGGTGGAATGAAGTCAATCTGATGAACGGTTTGCAAGATATCGACTGCCCTAGTTTGAAGTCGGAAACTGCTGAAACTGACGCTACAACTGGAGAAGTAAAGACTGACTTGCGAGGCCTAGAAGATCTCCTCTTTGGAACTGTACTGTAGGTTCATATGAACCTCCTCTGAAAGCCACAACTTTTGGTGGTGGAATGAAGTCAATCCGATGAACGGTTTGCAAGATATCGACTGCCCTAGTTTGAAGCTGGAAACTGCTGAAACTGACGCTGCAACTGCAGAAGTAAAGATTGACTTGCGAGGCCTAGAAGATCTCCTCTTTGGAACTGCGCTGTAGATTCATCTGAACCTCCTCTGGAATCTGAAACTTTTGGTGGTGGAATGAAGTCAATCCGACGGTCGGTTTGTGAGATATCGTCTGCCCTAGTTTGATAATGAAGCCGCTAATGCTGATGCTGGTGATCTAGGGTTTGCTACTGCTGATATGAATCAGATTTATTGTACTATTTCTCTCTGCTGAATTATTGAAGATAAAAGAAGATTTGATCAAAGGGTTTCCCCACACATTGTGGGGTTTGTCCCTGGCTAGCCGCCACACCTTGTGTCTCTTGTCTTGGCTTGTTTTCTATCTATCGTTTAATGTTCTATTTGCACTTTACTTTATATATGTGTGATTGCTAATCTGTGGAATATAAGAAGAAAAAGAAGTAAACTATTACAAGCATAGAACATACCATAAATTAACAGAACCTCCTAGTGTCTCATCACAACTCATATCGCAACTCGTCACTGCACACCCTCCGGGGTGCATTTAACTGAATGCACCTGCCCGTAATCATTACTCGACTCATCACCTTTAACCGAAGTTATGTCTCCCCCGTTGCTCGTCGCACATGTGCCCAGCTCGTGGTCGTGACATCGTCCCTTCCTCGTATCCTTCGATTTCCTCCTGCAATGGTGACCCCTCCATCATTGTAGAACACCATAGTGTTGTTGGACCCCCTTCTTACCCTCTTTCTTTGGTCCTCATCCTTTTACCTTCTCTTAATAATAATAATAATAATGTATTATCTTCCTAAAAGGGTAGTTAATCTTTAAAAAAAAAAAATGATTCAATGGTGTATCATCTAAAAAGGGTTAAATTTTGCGTTTACCCCAATAAAATCTCGATGCAGGATATTATTTGTAATGTTGAATGTGGCATTAGAAAAAAGGTTAATCTTTGCATTTACCCCGATAAAAATCTTGGTGGAGGATATTATTTGTAATGTTGAATGTGGCATTAAGGACTTATCTGATAACATTAAAGATGTCATTAGGCAAGATTGTGTGATTGTTCTTAGGAAGTTTAAACCCTCTAAGAGAAATATCAATAAGTCGAATTTTGAAGCCCTGATGACCTTGAACAATAACCCCGACATTGTTATTCTCAAAGCTGATAAACATGGGGTGGTTGTTATCTTGGATAGGGATGACTACCGAAGAAAAATGGCTAATCACCTTTGTAACAACGGTAGCTACAAAAAGTTAAATAAGAACCCTATAAAAAAACCCCTGAACGTTGTTGCTTTAGCTATAAAATCTAGTAGCACCATGAGCTCCATAAGCCATAAAATTATTGAGAGAAACCCTCTTACACTTAGGATCTATAGGCTTCCCTAGATCAATAAGGAGGGGCCCCCCTTAGACCCATTTTCAATACAATATGTGGGCCAGCTTATCTTCTAGTTAAATATTTAAACCCAGCAGCTCAAGCCTCTTCTTGGCCTTACAAAATCCTTTGTTAAGAACTTGTCCTCTTTTCTCAATGAGTTAAAGGGTATTAAATTTGAACTTTATGATATTATTGTTAGTTTTTACGTGGTTTCACTTTACACCAATATCTCTATCAATGAGGCTATAGAGGTGATCAATCACATTACTGATCCAGATACAACCATGTTGGTTGAGATCTACCTTACCTCTACCTTTCTTACCTTCAAAGGTGAATTTTATGAGCAAGCTTGCGGTGTTTCCATGGGTTCTTCTTTCTCACCTGTCATAACTAACCTGTTCACGGAATATTTTGAATCCAAGGCATTAGATTCAGCTCAATTCTGACCTAAGCTTTGGAAGAGGTTTGTGGATGATACCTTTATCATCTGACGTTATGGTCGTGAAAAGTTAGATATGTTTTTTCAACATATGAACAATCCATCAAGCTCCATCAAGTTTACAATGGAACCAAAAGTCAATGGTAGAATTCCCTTCCTTGACATTTTTGTCTCTAAGAAAGATGATTGTTCTTTCTCTCACTATGTCTTTCATAAGAAAACTCACACAAAGAAATATCTTCATGCCAATTCCCATCATTATTAGGCCAAAAAGATGGGAGTTCTCAACACATTGACTACTTGTACTTTAAGAGTTTTAGATGAAAGTCACTTTGAGAGTGAGAAAACCTATCTCCTTAAAGTGTTAGAAAAGAATGGCTATAAAAAACACCAAGGTCTCAAGGCTTTCTTAAAGGAAAGAAAAGGTTCGGAAATAAGGCAAAAAACCAAAGAATTGTTTACCATTGTTCAACTTCGCTTTATCCAAGGGACCACTGGCAAGATTTCTCAGATTCTTAAGAAGCACAAGGTCTCTTCTACCTTTAGACCCTTGAACACCCTCCGTAGATCCCTAAGATCTATCAAAGACCCGATGGACCCAAAAAACACGAAAGTTGTTTGTATAGTCCCATGTTCATATGGAACCCCCTACATTGGAGAAATTGTTCGTTCCATAAATTAAAGGATTCAAGAGAAAACACATGACATTAGACATTGTAGGACTCGCTCCTCATATTTTTCCGAACATGCTGAGAAGAGAAAACACCACATTTGTATAAAGGGTCCTAGGTCATTGCTAGGATTGATCGTTTCCATCACTGAAAGTTTAGGAGACCATCAAATTTGAGAGAAGGTCTAAGATTCTAAATAGGGACAATGGGTGGAGAATTAGTAGTTGTTGGATCTCATCCCATTATTCATAGGTGTCATCCTTTGTTTTATCCTCTCCTTTCCTTCCTTAGTTTATTCCCTTCCTTTTGATTGATTTCAATTTCCCTTTTCTTATTATTCCTATTTAATTTTCTTAACATCATACTTTCTATATTAAAAAAGATTTAATTGATTCCTTTTAAGTATTTTTTTGTATGTTGCTAGTTTTATAGTTCTTAATGCATTCTTATATTACATATTTTCTCTCTCTTTAATTCTTAATATTATAACACATTTGTCCTTGATTCGTTTTCATAGAATCTTATTTTTTCCATTTTGTATCTTGGATTCTTTATTCTAATTTAATTTATTTTATTCCTTTTGTTTTTTCTTATTGCAAAGAATATTTATATAATAATATTATATATATATATATATATATATATATATATATATATATATATATATATATATATATATATATATATATATTATATATATATATATATTATAATATATATGCTTTCAACATAAATATACATAGATTTACGTCCATGGGGTTTTAGATAGAAGGTGATCGGGTGCTCTGTTAAGGCACTCTTTCATGTGAAGTCATTGGTTTGATTCCCTACCCAATCAGGATGATTATATTGGAACATGTTGAAGATGTAGTCCTGCAAAAATTATATATTGTAAAAATACTATAAATTTTATTTGTTTATTATTATAAATATATATATATATGTATGTATGTATATTATATATATATATATAATATATTAATAATATATATATATATTATTAATATTTATTTATTAATTTTTTTTTTTGCCCTAGTGCACAGAATCTCAGTTGTAGAGATGAAAATGGCCCTCCGGGTACTCGTTTGTTTCTCTTATCCTCCTCCCGAGCAGGGAAAGACTTGCATGGCGCTACTTCTGGGTCCTGTTCTGTGAGTTCGGCTGCGTGGGGGGCTTTGACGAGTCTTGCCGCGCTCCATGAGGGACCTCGCACCCCTAGTCTTATCTACTCCCTGGTCTTCTACCGTGACCCCTACCATAATCGCTATTCTATTCTGCTGGCTAGGCCCGAAAGGTTTCGCCATTTTGTCTGGTGGGGGTTTCTCCGGGTTTCTAAGAGAGGGTGGTGGATCTTAAGCCGCCGCGCCCGGAATGTTGCTACAAGTGCCCAGGCTTTCAACCATGCTGGGAATGTCGCTATAAGCAATCAGACTTTGACAGTGTTCCAACTCATTAGCACTGACTTATGGTTTTCTGTTCTGATAGGTCGAAAAGCTCCCACAAGTTCTAAGCCCCAGGTCCATGGCAAGATGGCTGCAAGTACAGTCAACTCTGCAAAGAACCAGGAAGATGGCACTAGTAGCCATCCGAACAAAAGGGGCAGGAAGCCCAACTCTGAAAAGCTCATCCACTTGATAGACGGGTACATGACCAACATCCCTCCCGAGATCCGTTCCCAAATCCATGGGTGGGAGCGCGAGCTTCCAGAAATCAGTGGGAACAAAGAGATCCCCTGCGAGGATTGGGAAGTGATCACGGACCTAGGCACCTCAAGAGGCAGGAACACGCTGTTCGATAAAATGCTCCAATTTTACTGGATCATGAAAAATGTGGTTGGTCAGGCTATGGAGGTGAACCAGGCCGTCCATGAAGAGGAGGATGAGGAACGCAAGCAGGCAGAGGAGCATCTCGAAAGCCAACTGACAGAAGAATCGGCTAACATAAAGAATACTCTCCTGAAAGAGATTGCGGTTGTCCAAGTCCACGCAACCAGAAACCATCTGCTGCTGAAAAACATGGAACAATTGGTACTGGAACTCAAATGGGCCATAGAGTAGAAGATTCTGAAGCCTGGTGCTAGCGCCTTAAAGCCTGCCCCGGTCAACTTGTCAGATGAGGATTAGCTAAGTTGTGTATTCTTTTGTTTAATATGATGATGAATCTGAACTGTATCTGGGTGTCGAGTTATGTTCATGTCGTTAGCTTAGACAATAATAGGCAAAACAATGGTTATGACAGGAAGAAGGAACAAAACATTTTTAAATTTGGTCAGGTTTTAAGGCCGAAAGGTGGCGGTCTGGTTTCCTACGGGAAGACCCGCCACCTGAACTCTAGTATGCTGTACTTTTGTTTGTCATCTGGAATGAAGAATGCCTAACTTTACAAAAAAAATATATATTTATATATATTTATTTTAATCTTTTATTTGATACATTCATGTTCATAAATATAAATATAAATTTATATTATTATTAATTTATAAATTTCTTTTTGTAATAAATCCATTCATTTTAGTCATTTCTCTTGATATTTTTTAATTTTAATTTTAATTTTTATTATTATATATAACTTATCATTTTATTTTTTTTTCTCTTTATTTCTTAATTTAATAATTAATAGATTCTTGTTTGTGAGAATAATTTTGGCAAAATCACATAAAAAATCCTTTGTCGACGTGTTTTGAACCAACCTGTCATGCCCCCAAGCCTACGATGGTCTTTCAACCGTGCCGGCGAGGTGCGGCACCACCGAACACTTTCTTTTTAACAATACTCGTGCACATGGACTACGCCTAAATTCACTTTCTCGTTACTTAGCTTATGTTTCGCAACCAAGTAAACATGCAATTATCCTTTATACTTAATGAATCCCATACTCATTCATTATCCATAGAAATCATAACAAGAACATCAACAATTGCAACAAGTATAAAGAGGAGGGGAACTCCCCGTAATGTGAGTCTTCCCAACAATGTTTATTAATAAGTCTTTCAATATTACAAGCTTCAAGTATTCTTGGCAAAACTCCAAGTCTATACTTAGCCAATTTTATAACATAGGCAAAACAACCTTTACAACATCTTCGTGCACGCCTTGCACGATGGGTGGGTGCTCACCCGAGCCACCAAGACACCCTCGTCAATCCCGACACAAATCTGCAACCAACATCCAACGTGCGGCACACCTTGCCAACCATCAACCAAGAACTATATCTGCAACTTCACCAAGTTGTGCGCATGAAATATGCGCATCCCCAACCTGAACTGCGCACTTCCTTTCTTGCTGTGCGAAGAGCTCAAGTGTTTCTTGTCGAATGCCTCCAAATGAACGCCAAACGCTCTATGTATATACGCTTGGTAGTGTGGGTGGTGGCTATCTAGCCAACCCCCTAGAATATGGTTTACGCACCCCCAACTCGTCCTTAGAACCGTCGGCCAGCCCCATACACATGCCTACGTTCATCGTGTATAAACCTGCCTTCGTTCCCAAGTCATTCGTGAAGTGTCGTAACCCACTCTTCTTTCGTCGCAATTAACTCGTCGTAACGTCGCATGGTCGTGCAACGTTGCCCAGCACCCACCCGCGTGCGGTCGTGCATGCCCACCCGGCGTGCGCGCGCCCGGGCACCTGGCGCCCGCCCGTCGCACTTCACCAAGGGCGTTACATCCTCCTCCACCTGAAGTCATTATCGTCCTCGACAACATCCCCAAGCATCAATCTCCATGATGTCAACTCCTCCTCACATATGGCAAACATCTGCAACATATGTAGGACTCCATCTCCACCATGTCTCATCTTAGCAACCAACTGTCACCAAGATAGTCCATACCAATGAATGCACCCATCGGTATGTCATATATCGGAAGTCATCTCAATCCATGACCATCAACCACCATGTCACAATCTCCACATGCCGCTCCATCGTGGAAGGTTGGTCCCTCCATCTCAAGCTACATGCTCACTGCAACATATCGTGTCGACCTCATCATGTGTCGTCCCCATGTGAACTCTGCCATGATACTCCAAAACAATGCTAACATACCTCTGTACACTTCTGGACCCCATGTTTGAACTAGTCGGGTGATCAGTCCAACTGCCCGCTCAAGCCATGAGAGTGGACATCGTCATGCCACCATAAGTCATTTCTCAAAACATCCCTGTCACATCTTGAACTCGATCAAGAATCCATCCTCATAAGTAAACCATGCTCAGGTCCATGAAGTAGTCCTGATATCATCTGCAACATGTCCATGATGTTTGGTGTCAATGTGCTACATGAAATTAGCCACATCTATCCCAACATCATCCATATGTGTGCCTCCTCAATATGAAGAGACCATCTCATCAAACTCCAACTCTCGGTGTGTCACATCCATGTCCATGAAGCTACCTCCATCACATCTGCAATGTGTCATCCCTCAAGTCTGCCATAGAAACAAGTATACACCTGTGTCATGTATCCATGTGCTTCCCATGATCAAAGATCAATCAGCTCCCATGTGTAAAAGTAGTTGAGTCTCAGCTCAACCCATGCCCAAGTGTTGCCACCAAGGCATCATCATCATCGTAACCTCATCACCTCAAGGTGCCTCATATCGATCATCCACATTAAATCACCCTTTCAAGCCATCCCTATGTATGCACTTGAAAGTATGCACCTGCATCAAAGTCCTTGACCTCATCTCCTCAATGTATCAGATCCTCCAAGTCCACCATATATGAAGTCTCCAAGAGTCACAACAATCTGATGTCATCATGAGCTCCATAAGCCATCCTCAACCAACACTCTAGAAAGCATACAAGTCTCCACCCAAAGGTCTCTGCAAGATGCCTCAGCTCTCCATGTAGTAAGAATGCCCCATAGTCTACTCATAACTCCATCCAAGTCCATGGTCTTGTTGTACAAGAGTGCACAACCTATCCATAGGCTCATAAATAATAAGTCTCCATGTCACATAAGCACATCCATCTGCTCAACATCCATGCCTTGGCACACCTCATCGGATGCCCATAAGTGACATCTCCACAAGTGCACCCACATATGTCCCTGCACAAGACTGCCATGCTCCATGTCTCCAACCTGATGTCCATGACTATGTTGTCATGTAGTCCAACCAAGTAGGCCCATCACAACAACTGGTCATCTCACCTAAGTCTCCAATCTTCGGTTTAGTGAACTCGGTCACCCAACCATATCATCATGTCATGAGTTTCCTCCATCATAGCTCCTCCACCTAAGTGTCCACCAAGACTATCTCTTGGTCTCGGCCATGAGAAGTCCACCCAAACATCATCATTACGAGTCCCTTCCATCATAGCTCCTCCACCAAAGGTTCCACCAAGACTTGCTCTTGGTCTCGGCCATGAGAAGTCCACCCAAGTGTGTTGCCCTCCAACTGTCCATGAGTCATGCCGGGCACTTAGCCATGTGCCTAAACATGACCCTCTCCTCAAACGATCATCAGTTCCACCCTTGTCACGGGCTTTGTACCTTCCACCATAAGGTCACAAACAACCCCAACAAGTCCTGCAACAATCAACAATCCTTGCTTCTCCATACAAGGTTTCATCATAGACATCCATGGTAAGATGCTCCCTAGCATCGACAAACTAGCTTTGCCCTTCCCTGCACACGGTCCATCTACCAAATGCTCAAATGAAACACAAGTATTAATAGTACTTACATAATCACCATGATCATCATGAGGTGCCTCCATGAGAGTACCCTCATCCATACATGTCTGCAAAATGCCCGATCCTGGTCCAACTTGATCAATCTCAAGTTCATCCTCCATCACGGTCATGTCTGCAACATCTTCAACTATCATCACGACTTCCTCTTTCTTATCATCACATTCTGCAGCTTCCTCCTTATGAGTCAAAGCTATGGAATGCTTCTTCTCAAGAGTTAGCCATTCCCACTTCTTTCGAATCAGTTCCTACCTTATCTTCAATTCCTTGGATTCTGCTTCAAACAAGTCCACTTCCTTCACAAGTCGACAGGCTTCGTCCCTATTTCCGTTAGAAATTCCTTCCTTGACCAAGGCATGAAGAGCATCCCTTGCTTTGAACATAACTTTGTCCCATTCTGCAAGTCTTTGTTCAACCTCTCTTGATTCCTCAAGTAGACTCCCTTCAAATTTCTTGAAGGTTGCAAAACCCATTTCTTGCAAGATAGACATCCTTGACTCTTCACCGTTATGAGCAACCTGCTCAACCCAAGCCCAACCGAGCTACTTCAATGCTTCAACACTTCATCAACCCGGTCATCAGCCTGCTCTGATACCAACTGTCAAGTTGTGTATCAGCTTTCATCCGCAAGCTACACCAGCTCTGATACCAACTGTCACACCCCCAAGCCTACGGTGGTCTTTCAACCGTGCCGGCGAGGTGCAACACCACCGAACACTTTCTTTTTAACAATACTCGTGCACATGGACTACGCCTAAATTCACTTTCTCGTTACTTAGCTTATGTTTCGCAACCAAGTAAACATGCAATTATCCTTTATACTTAATGAAGCCCATACTCATTCATTATCCATAGCAATTATAACAAGAACATCAACAATTGCAACAAGTATAAAGAGGAGGGGCAACTCCCCGTAATGTGAGTCTGCCCAACAATGTTTATTAATAAGTCTTTCAATATTACAAGCTTCAAGTATTCTTGGCAAAACTCCAAGTCTATACTTAGCCAATTTTATAACATAGGCAAAACAGCCTTTACAACATCTTCATGCACGCCTTGCACGATGGGTGGGTGCTCACCCGAGCCACCAAGACACCCTCGTCAATCCCAGCACAAATCTGCAACCAACATCTAATGTGCGGCACACCTTGCCAACCATCAACCAAGAACTATATCTGCGCCTTCACCAAGTTGTGCACATGAGATATGCGCATCCCCAACCTGAACTGTGCACTTCCTTTCTTGTTGTGCGAAGAGCTCAAGTGTTGCTTGTCGAATGCCTCCAAATAAAAGCCAAACGCTCTCTGTATATACGCTTGGTAGTGTGGGTGGTGGCTATCTAGTCGACCCCCTAGAATATGGTTTACGCACCCCAACTCGTCCTTAGAACCGTCGGCCAGCCCCATACACATGCCTACGTTCATCGTGTATAAACCTGCGTTCGTTCCCAAGTCATTCGTGAAGTGTCGTAACCCACTCTTTTTTCGTCGCAATTAACTTGTCGTAACGTTGCATGGTTGTGCAGCACTGCCCGACGCCCACCCGCGTGCGGTCATGCACGCCCGCCCGGCGTGCGTGTGCCTGGGCGCCCGACGCCCGCCCGTACCGTCGCACTTCACTGAGGGGTTACAACATACCAGTGTGGTTCATCGTCAGGACAAGTTGAAGATCCAATTTGAGCGATAAGTTAAATAGGGACAACAGGCCATTCCAACAGCTAAATTTTCCAGTTAAAGGGCCTCTAACGGCTAGATTTGACCAGGCCCAAGAGGAGGGACCCGAATCTTATTTAATTATTTAATTTATCAATTTAT
>APFE030373190.1:11461-39941 GCA_000404065.3 Pinus taeda
GTCTGTATTGAAGAGGCTCGTGTCATTGCAAAAGTTGCGCAGTTTCACCATCGGAAGTTTAGAGAGGCCCTTGAGATCGAAAAAAGGCCAATAAATCTTAATAGGGATGATGGCTGGAAGATTAGTAGTTGCTGGATCCCAACCCTGTCTTCCTAGCCTCCTCATTCTGGCCTGTCTTGCGTTTCGTGTTCCTCCCTCAATCTGGTTTGAATGATATAATTAATATGAATCGTTTCTTTTGACCCCTTTTCTTAATAAATGAAATTGACCTTATGATACAGTTGTACCTGAACTTTTATAAATCCCATGTAATAATAATAATATTAGTCCTTCAGAAATTATTACTCAGATTATAAGCTAGTAATATTAGCCAAAAGTTAATATTATTGATAATATTATTAACTACTATATCTTAATAATATGATATTAGTTTATATTTTTATTACTTTCTCATAATAGTAATAATAATTTAATAATATTAATATTAATAAATGGATAAATAAATAAATGAAAATAATAATTCCGTAGTTTTAATTGCATTCTAGATGTTAATCTTATGTTTAATAATAAAATAAGGGGTATATAATAATGATATTTACCATTATAATTATTTTAATAATTTAAATAAATAATATTTATTAATGATATTAATATTAATATATTGGTAAATATCAATATTATTATTAATATATTAATTAAATATAAATAAATAAAAAAATTCATTATGTAATTTGGTAAATATATATTATTAGATAATATATATTAATTAGATCTAATAATTTTAATAAATATATAATTAAATTAAAAATTAATTTTAATAAGTCTAGATCAAACATACCTTAATAATAAAATTGTAGTATCTAATTAATATTACCATTATATGTTCTATATTTAATATAAAAATATTTATTTATATTATATGTGGTAAATAGATAGAATATACATAAGTAATAATATATTATATAATATTTTAATATTGTTAATAATAATATTATATTAATAGATATTATTATATATTTATATAATAATAGCAAATAAATTGATAAATAAAATAATTAATTAAAATTTGGGTCCTTTCTCTTGGGCCCAGTCAAATCTAACTGTTAGAGGTCCTTTAATCGTTACTCGGAAAATTTAGCTGTTACTTGGAAAATTTAGCTGTTGGAATGGCCTGCTGTCTCTATTTAACTCATCGCTCAGATTGGATCTTCAACTTGTCCTGACGATGAACCACACTAGTTGGTTTGAAACGCGTCGACAAAGGAATTTTTATGTGATGTTTCCGAAATTATTCTCACAAACAAGATTATCAATCACAAAAGTCTGAATTCTTTAATTAATAGATTCTTTAATATTTCATTTGAATAAAATATTATTTATTTTCTCTCTGTTATTATTTAACCATTATATTTTTTTTTGTATCTCTATATTATTTAATATCCTTCTTAGATGAGGCTATCCATATTAGCCTTAATGATGAACCAGGGTAGGATTCTTTAATTAATAGATTCTTTAATGTTTCATTTGAATAAAATATTATTTATTTTCTTTCTGTTATTATTTAACCGTTATATTTTTTTTGTATCTCTATATTATTTAATATCCTTATTAGATGAGGCTGTCCATATTAGCCTTAATGATGAACCAGAGTAGGTTATTCGAAGCGTGTTCACCAGAAAAATATATAGATGATTTATTTGAAAGAGCTTTTTATAAACACTATGAATCAAAGAACCTTGCCCTCAAAGAATAATAAAATTATTTAGTAACACAATTTTATTAATAGGGGGTGATAATCTCTTACAATGAAGTTATGTCTTAACACATAAATATAGTTGTTCTCTTATTATTCCCTGCCAAGGAACCACTCTAGCAATCGATTTTCCTGTTGAAAACTATTAGTTTACCATTGAACAATGTAAGTTATAATGTTTAAATTGAAAAATATATATATTTTTTTTTCAATATTATTAAAATAAATATTTTTCAAACATTTGATTGGACCATAACTTTAAAGGTCTTATTGCAGTGTTTGTGCCATGTGGATAACAACCTCATTTTTTGCCATAATTTCTGGAAGAAGTTGCCATATTTATGCCATGATTTTTAAATATTTGTGAAATGATTTTTCATTGTTAACCTATTTACCATCAATTATTACACACCATAACTTAATCAAGTAATTGCATAAAAATGAATAGGAACAATATGAAAATAAATATACCTATGAGGAGTTACTGCATGCCATTATTTATGTTTTCTTCAACACTTTAACATATAGGAGTAGAAGTGTAAATGTGGAAACCTAGTAGTGATTAACCAACCAAACATTTATGTAAGTCCTTGAACATAAACATTTTTTTAATTATTATATATATAATGTTTTTAAGGATATAAAAATTGGTAATATTTTGTTCATATATTTAAAACATCATAACAAACAAAAGAAGCTTCCCCCAAACAAACAAATTCAACACGTATACTACATGGTTGGTTGAGGCAGTTACCTCCAACAACCCTTGCCTTACAAATTTAGAGTCTAAACGGTTGCTCTAACTGTTTGGACGCACATTTTGGTTTTGGTTTTTCCCTTCTATTTCAGACTCTTAAATTTCAATTAATGCCATTATTGTTGCAAAACATCATATTCTTCATTGATAGTAAGTATTCATACGAGTATGCCATTATGGGTTTTTTAGTTTTCTTCTTAAAAAATACTTATAAACATATTGATTTATTTCAATAATCATGAAGTATTCCTACGAGTATGCCATTATGGGTTTCTTAGTTTTCTTCTGAAAAAAGCCTTATAAACTTATTGAGTTATTTCAATAATCTTGAAATATATGTTCAACATGTTTATATTGTTTCTTGTGTTGTTTTAATTTGTCAATCTTTCTCTCTATCACCACAAGTTTTCAGAGTTTCTATTCCTTAATATATGGTTTGGGATAATTTTGGTTATGTAATATGTTTAACATTTCATCATAGCTTTTCTTTCTATAAGAATTAGGTACTCTGCGAATTGTAGTCTTTATGGTATTTGTGACTTCAAGAGATCTGAAATATTGCAACAAATATATATCTTATAATTCTATCATGCTCTATTGAATAATTTTGATAGTCACTTAAGTTATTGAATAAATATTTTGGCTAGCACGGTAAAAGATACTAGAATTTAGGGTTTTGTATTTCCTTATGTGTATATATCATAATGTGCTCCTATGGACAATATGCAAATAACTTTTATTAGAAAGAAAATAATTTTCATTATCTTGGGTTGTAATGTCTATGCAAAAGGAAATGTTGTGCTCGGTTTGTTAGTAACTACACTTTTTCATGTGTTACATATGTGACATCTTTAATAAATTTAAAAATAAATGTTTGAACACAACTGTAATTAGGTTCCAAATATTTGATGGCATGGTTATTTACAAAAATTTGTACCTGATAGCTGTTTGCACAAAAGATAAGTTGGAAGCTTTGAAGCACTAGATGTTGTTTCTATTTCTACCGTTGGTGAGATAATGATTTTGAAACCAGTAAGAACACATTATGATACATATTCCGCTCGTGCTCGTGATAATCTACATATGTTGTTGGACGATAATCTACTCAATTTCATCGGTGTTGGCAGTGCGGATGCCTCATTGTACACGCGTGCGTGTAGTTAAGTTAATTTTTTTAATATAATTTGTAGGCAATTTGTCACTGTTACTGTTGGTTGATGAATATAAGAATCACAAAAGGCTATAATGCATTTCCGCTTACTTTATCAACCAAACAAAGCAATGCTATGCTATGCTATGCTGGCTCTCATGTAACAAAGAATAGTGTGCTTTCACAAGACTTACTTTGAAGTTAGTGGATGAAGATCGCCACGGCCTTGTTTGTAATGTTTTTCTTTGGGATATTTTGTATCATGTAAGATAAGCATGGTTTTATTTGTATTAATTTTGAAAATTTAGATTTAATAAATTTTGTAGTAATAAGGGATTAAGCTAATTAGTACAAGACATTTAATAAGTCTTAATAGAATTTTTTTAAAGATGCATTATTATTTGGAAAAATGGTTGATATTGTATTATTATGTTAAAGACATAACTTATTTAGAAAAAATCTTGATGTAATTCTTGGACAGATATAAGATTTTTCTTTGGAAAATGTCTTGTACATTATATTGTTTCTTTTTAAGATGTATTTTTATTTAGGAAAATGCTTCATATATGATATTATTTCTTTAAAGATATATGCATTTTGTTTAAATATGCATCATGAACTATATCCCTGTTTTGCATATATACAATTTGGTTTTTAAAAATGGTCTCATGTATTACAATTATTGTTTTAAATATCTAATTTTCTTTTGCTTTAAAAGATATATACATCTATTTCCTAAAATGCTTCATAAACTATATTAATGTTTCAAAAGACAAACTTTTTTTTCTAATAATCATTTCTTCTAACCATTTAAAATAAACTCAATTGCTATAAACAAAAACACATTTTATTTAAAAAATAACTCATATTAAATTATTATTCCAAATGTACTCAATTATTTTAAAATACTTAGATAATAACGTTATCTTCAAATTTATAATTTATTTAAATTAGTCCCTCTAATATGACATTATTGTTTGTTTTAAAGATATCTACTTTTTAAAAGATATATCATTACTGAGAAGATATACAATTTTTTTAATGAAACATGCCTTATATATTGCATTATTGTTTTAAAAATATATTTTTTTAGAAAATGTCTTATAAACATTTTGTTCAAAAATATGCCTCAAAAATTATATATTTGAAGATTTATTGTTTTAATTTTTTTCTCAATCATAGCATTTCTTTAAAGATTTTTCTTTCCAAAAATGGGTGATATGACAAAACACATGGTTTGAAAAACACCTTATACATTACATTATTGTTTTGAACTTTTTATGCATATAGACAAATTCACTGAATTGCTTCCCCTCATGCATTAAATTCTTTCTTTAATGTATTAGACAAGAAAATATCTAAAATAAATTGAATTGCTTCATACATTGTTTTAATGGGTAAAATAAAGTTTTTTTAAAGTGTTAACATCAAAGTTTACTACAATATATTAAAGACTATTTATAAATTATTGTTTTTATGATTTTTATTCTAATAAAGTAATTTAAAAATAATAATCTTTTTATTGACATATTAATTTATTTTATAGTTGAATGTAAGTGTGTTATTATATGGCTTTTCTTTTTTACTCTATATATATATATAATAATATATTTATTTATCTCTAACAATAATTCGCACCACTCTTTTTCACATACTTTTTACAAAAAATTAGTTAGCAAGTTCCATACTCCTATATATATTTAAGAGATAAACATTTCTCTATTAAAAATATTACTAGACAAATTTCTTTTTTCTTTCTTGATAAATGCCTCATATATTGCATTACAACTAATTACTATGTTCTAGAACCAAAATAAACTCACTGAAATCCCCCATGGATATGCGAGGGAGCAACAATATCTATATTGACCCCCAAGTTAATGCCAATCTATTTTCTTGAAAATGATGATCCTTACCTAATGATGAGATCTATGATACATACAAACGCCACTTAAAGGTTTTTCATTATCATGTATGCAATGTAGACTTGTTCTAATTAACCTCCATGGAGTCAATATACCACTGCATTATAACTAATTGTTATGTTTTAGAGCTAAAGAGCACTCAATGAAAACCCATTGGATACACAAGGGAGCAAGAATAAGAATATTTTCATTGGCATGAGCTTAATGCCAATCTAATTTCATGAAAATGAAAATCTTGACAAATAACTTGATGTCTAGATCTAACCTACATACTTACATTGTTTCTCAAACATCTTTCATTATCTCCTATGAAATGTAGACTTATTCTAATTTGTGTTCTAACTAATCTCCATGGAGTAGATACACCACCATCTAATTTGTAAGTAATGAAGCAATGGGTTCATAGGTTAAATATCATTATAAGAAGAAGAGAAAATATTCAAATAATTTATATAAAAAAACATTTTCTAAGTTAAAGGGTATTAATGACACAAAATAAATAATCTTCCTCAATGTACTATAGAGTTTAAAGAAAATAGCTGTGTGTTCGTGTATATGTTGTTGAAATAAATTAAAAACATGTGTTCTTTAGTGTTTGATTAAATTGAAGTAGAAATAAAAAATAATGAGAAGACAAATAAATAACCACACTTATGATAGTCACATATGTTTGACTCATAAAATTGAAATACAGATGCAATTTTTCGACTTCATATATATGTTTTCTTTCTTTCTGAAAACCATTTGAATTTAAGTAACTACACTACCTTAAAACACTTTTTTTTTAATAAGAATTATTATCACCACTCTCTAGATCCCGTAAGCCCATCCAAATTTATTAATATAATCATGACACATCATCAAATAAATATATTATGTCATTGGATAAGTCATAAAATATATGATACATAATGGTTCAACGAGCACAAGTGTCTAAATAAGAATATGGGTGAGCTTTTGGATGAGTGAATATAAATTTTGAGCAAAATAGCTCTTGCAATTCAACAACATACACCCTTGGAGGTTCCTTTGGTTGCCCCTTACGGATTAACATGGATTTATATCCCATTCATTAGTATAGCATGGAAATAAGTAGAGGATAAATGCATTGCCCCTTACGGATTAACATGGATTTATATCCCATTCATTAGTATAGCATGGAAATAAGTAGAGGATAAATGCATGTCTATTTTGTTCAGCCATTAAATTTTGTAGTAGAAGCGTTACGAGTATTAAGTGGAAAGAGTCATTCCATTTATAAATGGTTGGACTTGTTGTGTTATCATAGTTTGAAATTTAAATTTTATTGGTATAATTTCTTTACAAAGGAGTGGATATTTTGGTGTGAATTATTAAGATTCTTTTAAATATACAATATCCTTGTTAAAAATGTTTTGGAAATACCATTTAATTAACAAGGTTACATGGTAGCATAGTCTTTACCAAATTACATGGGCATAGGTTAATAGTAGTATTAATAAGAAGAAGAAAGGTGAGCGGTTAGTTGGATGCATTTTCTTTGACTTATGGAATCAAACAAGAAAATAGTGATTCAACATTTACTTGGTTTCCTAAATTTTTGTTTAGTTTTTCTCTTTATATAATTATACGAGCTATTTTCTTTTGACAAAATATTTTCTCCCCAGCTTCATCACTTTTTTATATTGGCATTAGACATTAGAGTATGGTTATGATTAGCACAAAATATTATGTATTAGAGTATGCATGCCTAAATAGTCTAATGCAAGATTGGTGTAAAAAAAATTCATTTCCATATCTCTCACAGATAAACTTGAAATTTGTAGACCACATTTTTCTTTATTATGATTCATACTAGCAAGATATGAGATTCGTAGCCTATATACTCCATGTCACATCAACAAAGATGCTATATGTTCTTTAAAGGATTTAAAGTCTTTGAGGATCTCAAAGCCTCTAACTTATACTTGAAAAGTATGCTTAGGCATGCCTTGAAGAGTCATTGATGAATGCAAAAACATACCTGGTTTTTATCATGGAAAGAGGAGGAAATAGACCCATTAAGTTCTTGTGAACAAGCTCAAGGACATTTGAGTCTCTCCTTTCCATGCCTTGTTAGAAATTAAATAATAGAGAAATGCAACACATAAAATATTTCAGAAAAATAAACATTGAAAACCATAAAACAAGAGAGACACAAATATACTTGGCTCACCCAATTTAGGCTACGTTGATGAAGAAATAATCAATCCTTCCTTTTATATTATCGAGGAAACTGAAGGGATACAACCTACAACAAATCCATTGTAACTTCCTCTACACTCTCACACAATATCCTCTATTTTCTCACAAAAAATAATGCAAAACCACAATACATTCCCTCATATAAATTGAGGGTTGCCTTCTAGGGAAAAAAAACCTAAATTAACATAACTTATCATGTCATATCTTCCACATAATGAATGGCCCAAATTGACTATGAAATTACAATATTTTGCAATGAATTTTTTCTCTAATTTTTCTTTGGGGGTGATGTCTCGAAGCCCGCTAAAGGGGGGGGGGGTTGGTTGGTGGGGGGGCTCAAAAACATGTTGTCACCCCCCCTAGACCCCTCTAGTCAAACTAGTGGTGGGGAAATACACCCCACACTCCCCGTTAAGTATTGGGATCTAGATATAGCTAAAAGAAGACTTCTTAATCAAGAAGATAATAAGGCTCCTTATCTAATGCTCTCCCACTTGGACACTGATTATAGAAACTTAACCACGACTTCACTTGTTGGACAATGCTTCCACTTGGACCTTGTTATTTATCATCTTCACCATCATACTTGAACACTGATTGAAGCTAAGTAGAAACTCAATTTCTCCTTGGTTACCACCTTTTTTAACATATCTAAAAGATTTTGGGTATTGTGTATCTTTTATAGCTTCATATAATGACCTGGAATGAATGTCGAAGGTTGATATAGATAAGGTTCAATCAAGTAGAAACAGAGTTGGAAGATAAATATCATGGTCAAAATGATCCTAAAGAGCACGTCCAGCTCTGTATGACAGCATGGAGGGAAATTCCATTAGAAGAATGGGTGCATGTGTTCATCCATACATTATAGACAATCCCTCAAAACTAGTACTTGGAAACAGAAGTTCAACATGGTAATGTGAACTAGGCAGAGATGGTTGATGGGTTTATATTGACATTTAGCTTGCAAGATGATTTCCATGTATAGATTCATCCCTTTAGATAGCTAAAAAGAATTTTTTTGAGAATGAAATTCCACTCACTTGGTAGCCTGATTAGGTTGCACAACTATAGAATGTATTGGAATGTTACAACATCATTACAGAAGAAGATGAAGACCCTCACAATATTGACATAGCAGAATTTGAAGGCTACCGCTAAGTGAATGGACCTGAGTTAGAAATGCCTTATATAACAAAGCCATTGAAGACAAAGAAGGTGAATATAGGATCATAAGAGGAACTGAAGTTTGCAATGATATGAGATTATTGGGATGAAGAAACAATCAACAAAGTGACAAATCTTCTGCATGAATACTAGGGGTTATTTCCCACTAAGTTCTCAGCTATGAAGGGCATAGTAGGGGATTTAGGAGTTATGAATATTCCTCTAAATCCTTATGCGAAACCAGTTAAGAAAAGACCTTATAATATGAATCCAAAATACAAAGAAAAAGTAAAGAAAGAACTTGACAAAATGATAGCAACTGGAATCATTGAACCTGTGGAAGAATAAGAGTGGGTAAGTCCTATGGTGGTACATGAAAAGAAAACACAATGAGAAATTATGATTTGTGTTGATTTAAGGAAGTTAAATGATGCATGTCTACATGACCCATTCCCTACTCCTTTCACTGATCAAGTATTGGACAATGTTGGAGGTAAGCAAGCTCATTCATTTACAGATGGATTTTGAAGATACCATGAGATTAGAATTGCACCAGAGGATCAACATAAGACAACCTTCGCTACAGAATGGGGTTCATATCAGTATACAGTGATGCCTTTTGGACTGAAAAATGCCCCTGCCATATTTTCAAGGGCGATTGTTGCAGCTTTCAAAGAATATATTCACAAGTTTTTAGAAGTATGCTTCAATAATTGGACAACATTTTGGTTATTGAAGAAACATGTTGCAAGCTTAAGACTGATGCTCGACACATGCAAGTGGTATTATATATCTCTGAATATCAAGAAGTACATATTATGTGTACCTTGCGGTATATTACTAGGACATATTGTTTGTAATCAAGGATTGATGTTGGATTCTGAGAATATTTCTATTATTGTGAATTTACCTCCACCAAGGACAGTGAGACAACTTCACACCACATTAGGACATATAGGATATTACATAAAATTTATCAAAGGATATGCATAAATCACTGCACCTATGGAGAAACTACTGAAGAAAGATGTAACATTCCTATGGAATGAAGAATGTCAAAAGAGCCTCGACGCACTAAAAGAAAAGATGGTAACTGCTCCTATATTGGTATTCCCAAATTGGAATAAGGAATTTCATGTTCATATGGATGCTTCGTGCATAGATTTAGGAGTGGTATTGGCATGCCTTGATGCAGGAGAAATCAATCACCCTATAGCTTTTGCAAGCAGGAAACTGTCTAAAGAAAAGAAGAACTATACAACTACAGAAAGGGAAGGATTGGCTATGGTATATGCTTTATAGAAGTTTAGACATTATTTGTTGGGATCATATTTCAAGATGTTCAAATATCACTTTGCACTAAAGTATTTAGTCAATAAGCCTATTTTAGGAGGGAAGGTTTGCAAATGGCTATTATTGTTTCAAGAGTATGAATTTATAGTCGTTGTTAAGACAGGAAGACTAAATGTTTGATCTGATCATTATCAAGGTTGGAAATAGGAGAAGAACCAATGAATATAGAGGATAATCTTCCTAATGTGCAACTATTTACAATCATGATTTCAGATGATCACTTCATTGATATTATTCAATTCTTAACCACAGGGATGGCCCCTTCAGAATACACTATGCAATAGAAGAAAGAATTGGTGGTTAAGGCAACAATTTTTTCACCAATAACAAGACATTTCAATAAGATGGGACCAGTTGAAATACTTTGTAGGTATGTTTCTGAGCATGAAAGACAAATAATTTTGACAGAAGCTCATAGTGGTGGAGATGGTGGAGATTATGTAGGAAAAGCCAGCGTGCACAAAATTTTAAGAGGAGGATTATGGTGCCCTACACTACATAAAGATGCAAAGGAGTATTATCGAGCTTGTGATGCCTTCCAAAGAATAGGAAAACCTTCAAGAAGAGATGAAATACCACTAGTACCATAAGTAACACTACAAGATTTTGATAAATGGGCTATTGATTTTGTTGGACCTATCAATCCACCAAGGACAAGGATTGGTTCAAGGTATATAATCACTGGGACTGATTATTTGACAAGGTGGGCTGAAGCACGACCATTGAAGTTGTAGCACAAAAACTTCTATGAAGTTCATCTTTAAATAGATATTTTCTAGATTTGGGTGTCCAAGGATATTGATGAGTGATCAAGGATCACATTTATTGAATAAGACCATTGAAGCATTAACTAAGAATATTCAAGTTTACCACCTAAAGATCACTCCTTATCATCATCATGCAAATGGGATTGTGGAAGCATTCAATAAAATTTTGGATAATGCACTGACCAAGGTATGAAATATAAACAGGGATGACTGTGATATTAGGATTCCAGCAGTATTATGGGGTTATAGAACTACATGCAAAAAGTTGACAATTCATACATTCTTTAGGTTAGTTTATGGGCAAGAAGTTGTGATGCCCATGGAATACATTCTCCCTAGCCTAAGAATTGTAACTTTTACAAATATGGAAAACCCTGAAATAATGGAAGCAAGGATGTCATAGTTACTTGGTCTGAAAGAAGACATGTTTATAGTAGGATTTCATAAACAAGTACGGAAAGAAAGATAAAAGGCTTGGCATGATAGTCACATTAAGCAAAAGATGTTCCAGATAGGAGACCTTGTTCTCCTCTACGACAATAAGTTTATGAAATTTACGCGAAATTAAAACACATTTTTAGGCCCATATGTTATTAAATATATCACTGATGGAGGCACAATGCAGTTAGTGAAGTTAAATAGAGAATTAATTTAGGAAAAAATAAATGGTAGTAGATTGAAGTTGTATAGGGAAAATCCTGCCCCTACAGCTTTGACCTAAAGAAGAAAGAAGAAAAGTCTTAGTGTCACATACAATTGAAAGTTGACACTAGACTATAAAATATACTGTAGAAAGAGCTTTGACGAAGAATGTACTTCCCTACAGTCAGGAATATGTCGAAGTTTAGAGGAAGCTATGATGTAAGACAGAGGTGTGATACAGTAGGAGACATGTCCAAGTTCACCGAAAAGGTAGAAATATGATTGTTAAAAGGGAAAAGAAAGGTGTAAAGTTGCATTTAAGAGGACAGTTGGCAAAATTTAATGATGGATATGCATTTAACGATGAAATCAAAACAAAATTTAGACAAAATAAAATCTACTGATGAGGTCTGAGGGCCAGAATTATTATAAATAGCTGACTCCCACTCAGATTAAGAACTTTTTTGAATCAAGAGCTCAAGTGATTAATAGTGTGAAGAAGTTGTAGGAGAGTTTGTTGTATATGTCATCTAAGTGATCTTGGGAGGCGATTGTGCATATTTTTTTAGAGAAGGGAATGTACGGAGTTATGGAGTCCGCACCAATAGTTGAAACACCAATAATAGATGCACCCACAGTAGCACCACCACCACCACAGAGGCTGTGGAGATCACCAAGGAAGAAGAAACCCAAGGAAGTAAGAACCAAGAAAAAGAAGGACAAGAAGCCTGCCAAACCTATGAAACGTCAGAAAAAATTAGAGCAGGTAAATATTGAAGAAGATGTGGAAGAAATTTAGGTGGAGGAAGGTGTCGTAGCTTTCATCTCACCTCTACCCTCATACATCCCGCCGAGAAAACCAAATTCCAAATTAGTAAAGGATTCCAAGGACGCAAAGTATTATACATTCATACCATTACTGCCGAAATATGTGCCATTTGGAGGAGAAATTTTAGGGAAAGTCCTGGAGCTAAAATTTACTGACAATGATTTTAATGACCAGATGATGTACCCACAGTTCACACTAGACCGGTACTTATAGCAAGTTCACTACCCAGATAGTGGAGTGACAATATTGGAGCCACAATGATGGGAAAATGCGTTGGTGCAGTTAAGACTATGCAACATGTTGAATGTTCCACACTTCGGTAGAAGCTCAACAAACAAAATGTGTGTGCACCAATTATTGGTATTAGTACATGATGGACACCTGTGGATGGGGAATAAAATCCCCATAGAACAAATTTTTATATGGAGGATCACTTGAATACTGTACCAAGGGAAGAACCCTGCGAAGGATTTCGTGGCAAAGGATCAGGACCATGATGTGGCAGAGAATATGAAGAATAAGTACAGGATGGTTAAAGGAAAAAGGGGCTATGACATAAACTCGATTAGTGATCAAGTATTCCACTTCACAACACATATTTTGGCTGGAAATATTATTAGGAAGTGTCACGAAAATGAATTTCCTACGTCGATGGTGTCTTTAGCCGCACAGTGCAACAAGGGAGTCCATTATAGCTGGGCTGCCTATTTATACAAGGGATTCCTAGACGATTGCTACGAGGTCCAAGAGAAAGGTACATATTTCCATTATGTGTGGTTAATCTTGATTCTTTCTCTGTTGGCATGGAAGGAGCCAGAGGATATATATTTTCCTCCGATAGAAGATGTATGTGAGGTTGCGAGGTATGCTTCACTATGGCATACCACTCAACCATCACGAGCACAGGAGAATAGGATATTTTTTATATTATATCATATGGATGTGCACATGTTGGTAAACCAAAATCCATGCCTTTCACCAAGTTTGCACAAACAATACAACCCTTTGGCGAGGTTCAAGGCGGATTTTTGTAGATTGTACATATAGGCACACAGAGATGCGAAGAAGGAATGGCATGCATTTCCATATATGTTCAAAGAGGATGATCTAGTAGAAGTAGTATAGACATGGCCCACAGATTGGATGACTCTGCAAGAGGAGGTAGGAGACAACACAACAGAAGAAGAAGAGTTTAACACTTTGCACCATGGCGAAGGTAGTGGAAAAGACAAGGAGGAGGAAGAGAAATAGGAAGAGGAAGAAGAACATCATGAATTAGAATGCCATGACAAATAACATCATTAGGAAGACCCTAAAGGAGGCGAGGATACGACGAAGCATACAGAGAAGGCAGAAACAAAGAAATCTGCCACAGAGAAAAGGAACAACGAAGGTGAAGATTCCATCAAGGTTATAAAGAAGCATAAGGTGGGTAAATCAAAAGAGATCACACCAATGGTTCTCACTGAGGGAGACTTGGGCCAAATTGGAGACAAGGTTCAGGAGATCACAGTGGAATCTTTAAACAGGGTGGAAGATCGCTACGACGAGCTTATCACAAGTGTGTGGGAAATGATTGTGGAGTTGAAGCTTTTGGCATTATCAGTTAGAAATCCTACACAAATACATGAAAGGATTATAGAAGGAAGGTTGATCATGCCTACCCTTGCAGCGAAGTTGACATAGATACCTGCAGGGGCTCTACAGTTTGAATCAACATATATTTAGCAATAGGCCAAGAAGTGGGCACATATAAACATTAACATCACATCATTGCCACTGCTAAGGTTACATAAACTACATGTGGAGATTATAGAGGAATTAAAGCTAAGGGAAGAGTGCACATCGTAGCTCAACATACAGGTACAAAAGGAGTGGGTTGTGCTGTCACAGGAGCTTGACTAGAAAATACAAGAGAGAGATCAAATAGCAAAAGAATATCAGAAGCTGAAGGATACAAGAGAAAAAACATGTAAGGGAATTACGGACATGGAGGTTCGCAAAGAGGAGTCAACATAATATATGGTTGCAAAGCCGGGCCTTGCAGTCAAGGAATCCAGGAAGAAAATTGTAGATGTGTAGTTTGAGTATGAGGTAAATATCATTGAGCATCAATTGAAGTTGCAGCCAGCTACGCTACAAGAAGTATGAAGTTAGAGGGAGGTTTACCTAAATCTAGTCATGGTTAGCATCTCTACAACATTGGTGGACAACAAAAAACTACTAGATGAAAGTTTGCAAATTTAGATTTCACTGAAGGAAGATCCAAATATTTAGAAACTGTAGGAGGAAATGCAGTAGAGGTAGAAGCAGTTAGATGAGATTCGAGCAATTGCAAAGACATTGCTTGTATCCCATAATCTCTCAAAGATCAATGAATCGAAGGTGTTGTAGTAGAAGATCAAAGAGATAAAGAAGCAAGAGAATACATTGATAGAAAGAACTCAACCTTGGCGGGATGAGGCCCTTTAGCTATTGTAGACAGTAGATAAGAAGCTTCAGGAGCTTCAACAAAAGGAGGCAGCATTGCTACAGAAGGTTGTAGATCATTTAACATAAGCATTATTGGAGGAAGTACACAACAAGGATAGATAGATGACAAAAGTGCTACAACAGTTCAAAAAGGCCTACAATGGCATTGTAGAAAATATCAGAGGCACATCAGCTAAGTGACTCGGGACGAGTCACATGTGAGTGTTGGGGGCCTGTTGGGCATAGCTCAAATTGGCCATATTTTGGGCAAGAAATCTGAGTTTTGTGGAGTGTGTAGTAGAAAATATGTCATGGAGTCTGAACTATACTATGCCATAGAGTAGCGGAGCACAACGAAGACCGCGCAAAAAAGTCACCATGCAACATAGGGGTTTTATGGTAAACCTCCTTTTCGTAAAAAAAAATAAAATATTGTAAAAGTTGATGTTTCTGGACCATAGTCCCTTGTATTTTGGAAACCATGGTATTGGGTCCATGGTAATGTAGCAATGTAATCCCTTAATTTAATAATATATAGGGATGAATAATAAAGAAGGAAGGCATTAGTAAAACCTATCAAATTGTTCTAGATCTATGTTTATGGTCATATTTTTGTGATTTGTACTTTGGAGAAAGGGTGAGGCTCCATAACTGAGTGCGCGGAGGCCTGGGTCAACAGCTTAGTGTGCTAGCTGTCTACAACTTAATGTGTAGATAACCTGCAGTTGTGTGCACAACAAATAACTATTTGTTGTACCAATTCTATATTATAAGCAGCAATTCTTGTGGATGTAGTCCCACATTGGGATGAACCACGGTAAAATCTATGTCTCATGTGTTGATTTGCTTATTATCTGCACTTTATTTTAGTACTGTGAAGATTATGGATGTTATGTTATGTTAAGTGATGAATGTAATTATGTGAAGTAATATATAGAAGCGCAAAGTAATTGATGTATGTGAAGTAGTTTATAAGTATTAAAGCATAAATAAAATACAAAAGTTCCACATTGCATCATCCTTTAGGCTACATAAAACTAGTTCTACAACCTCCCATAGTCACTTTGAGTGATACTATGAGCTGCTTGCAAGTCGTTTTCGAAACGGCCAGTGATTGAGGGTTTTGTTGGTCTACAGTAAAGTTTGAACCTGGGTTAGCCCAACCTAAGCCAACATGCATCTTAGCTTTCACAATTGATGTTGTGCATCCATTTCCAACTTCTCTAGTCTATTAGGAGGAACATCAGCACAATCCAACTAGAAAAACATGGGTGGAAATTAAACTATCACTTCTTCACTTGCGAGCCTTTGAAGTCTGCAGTGCATGGAAGTGAAGGGAAAGATGAGGTCAATTTATCAAACTAGAACCATAGAAGAGAGCTTGACCCGAGTCCAATCATGAAATGGTACCAGTAGTACTCTGAAATGATGGAACTCTCTACCTAGAATCTCTACTCTTGAACATAGCAATATAAGAGAGAATAAATCACGGGTTACAACCTTTTAAGATGGTTTTCAATTAGAAACCTTCAAGAAACCCAGATCAAGCTCAACTGGAAAAGGAAATGATCTACAGGAGCATTCCCTCTACAATAGGAGCATGCCACATGGAAACAAACACAAAAATGATCACCTCCATTAGTGGATCGAGGACGCCTTCGACCTTGATGATAATAATACCAACAAAACTAAGCCAACTAATTGAAATGCAAAAAAAGAAAAAAATCAATTTGACTTGTATGAGTCATATCAGTAGACAATGTCTAGAGGAACCAATCGAGAATAGTTGGAGAAGAAAATTCCCAGAGGCACCATTTGAACCACATTCCTCATTTTGACTTAAGCTATAATTCTGACTAATGGAAGACATAACTAGAAAAAACTACTTTATCCTTGGTGTCTTTGAAGGGTTAGTTTTCCCCTGCCCATCATCATAAATGGGAAGCATCCTCACACTTTTCACCATAATTACTTGCATGTATTGGATGTACGATGGAATTGTTAGTTGTCTACTTGTGCAGCGTGTTCGGTGATTTCCTTTGAGATGTGGAGGCATGAACCTGCACTTGCTTTGAGTGCACTCATGTCCCCAACAACCCATTTGATGAAGCTTTGCTATCGTGTTAAGTCGTATCCATCTCCCTCCTGGGCCTAGTCCATATCACTTCAATAAATGATAAATTCCCATAATTAAAAAGAAAAAGTTATCCATCTTCTAATTTCATTATAAAACTCAATTAAATTTAGTTTAAAATATTAATTAAATTCAATTTAATAGTATATACTAACGATTCATAATCACTTCTATAAATGAAAATAATCTAGGCACATCAATAAATGCAAAACATCATATAAAAAGTTTTCAAATGCATCAAATAATATAAGTTAACATTATAAAAACGATCGATCCCTCTTGTATAGGTTTTCCCATAACTTCCTCTTCTCGCATTTACAAGAAAAAAAGTAATTTTATAAATAAGATTTTATTTCCCCCATTTCACATAAATGTTGTATTGTTTCTAGGGTTTTAGTAGCATGCCCTAATATCTCTATTTCATTTATAGGAGAAAACATTTTTTTCATTAATAAAATTTCATTTGCTTCAGTGTTAGGGTTTGACATAAACAACTTATTCTTTCTAGGGTTTCACTTGAATGTTCTAATCGTTCTATTTTTAGTTAAAATTGTTGTTGGATCTGCAATAGCCAAAGTCTATGAGATCGAAGAGTGGTTGAATTCCCAATCCAGATGTGTGGACGACGGTGGTCACTTGGCCACACATGGAAGGGAGATAGAAATGTGGCAGAAAAGAGAAAATAGATTTAATTTATGCCTGGATTGTCAAAAGAAAGAGGGAATTTGTATGACATATGGTGTGTAGTACCACTACACAATTTCATCTTCTTGCATCATATGGTATGGTACACAATTTAGTTAAAGATTCTAATTATTTCTCTAGAAAATTTAATTCTCATCTTCCTTTGGTTCCTTTCGCATTTCGCGATTTCTTGTCCACCTTACATTCATTGGCCATCTCCCCCCAACACATACAAAAATTTCCCATTTTTCAGTTTTATTTTTACTTTTTCAATTCTTTTCTTAATCATATTATCCTCCTGTTGACGATGTTGGACTTGCCAACATTCAGCGGATCACCCCTGTATGAAGTCTCAACTAGACCTCACACCGTTTGATGTGGGAGTCCCATCTGGTATGATGGCCTGGTTGCCACTGTCTTAAGGATTTTCCTCAACTCTCGCTTGTCAGCATAGGAGAGTGTTCTTCTTTTCCTTCGAGAAGTGAGGTTCATGTGGCTGGTGCTTGCTAGTGTTACTTGTGTCAATGGTTCTTTCACTCTAGAGGAAGAAGGTTAGAGTGAGTCCCATGTCGGTTGGGAGGAAGCTCCAACTCTGCTAGGGACACACAACATAACAGGACATGCATAGCTTCCGGAGGAGCAACCCACACGGATGCGGTAGTCTCAACACACAAGGGAAGACAAGTACAACACTAAGTGGATGAGTCCGCACGAGTGCAACAGTTGTTACAACAAATTTTATGTGAAAGTTTTGTCTGATGTCCGAGGAGGTAGCCACCATGGGCAAGACAATGTTAACATCATATACGACACATTTTCATTAACAAATTATGTATTACAACAAGTGAAAGAAGTTCAAGTGTTAAACACAGGTTAAAGAAACATACATTACAAGTGTTCAAGATTAGTCTTACAACAATTACAATACATGTGTGAAAATGTGTTGGCCTGCTAGTAAGATTTTGAACTAAGAGAAAGTTCCAAGACACATGCTACACCATACATCACTAACCCTGTGGTGAGGCATTGGAGCCACTACTTACTCCTCAAAGAAAAGATTACAGACTCTCTTGGCTATGTGGGAGGAACTGAGGTGAAAATGTTCTCTGCATGTACAAATGAGGGGATATTTATAGCCAAGGGTGAAACTGACCCTTGTGCTTGTTCGAATACACTCATGACTATTTGACTTCCATGAATTTTTGACTTTATATGATTCTTTGTACAAAAAGTGGGTCTCTTGGACTTCCATGTTACATTACATTGATTGAAAGCATGGCCCAAAGTAGAGATGTGGACAACATGACTCATGACATGACTCGACGTGACAATGCTGGTACATTTGTGTTGTTGTTGGAGTGCATGTCGAGCTACAATGTTGTTGGGTGATGGATGTCTTCATGGTGTGTCACTGCTTCACCTTTGCATGGAAAAGTACACAGAGTCTTCAATGGTCGTTGGTTCGCTTGATGTTGATTTTGCACGTTGCTCCTTTCTTGTATGTTGGAAGGCTTGATAGGTTCGTCTCTTCGTGAAAGGTGCATGTTTGTCCATTTGTCCATCCATGAGAAAATATTGCATGTTTTCTCGTCCATCCATTTGTTAGTGAGAGTATTTGCATACTTCCATCATGGATCAAATTTTCTCTTTTCATTTTCATTTTATGGGTCCCATACTGAAATTTTTACATCATTTCATTAGGTCATGTCAAACTGATCCACTGATGGTTTTCTTCTCTTCAGAAAATCTACTTTCTCCCACATAAAGTATACTTGCTGACCCATCTTCAGGTTGTCTTCAGTCATGGTTTCATGGTCAAAATGTAATCATGTTTTCATTAGGTCATAGGGAATGTTTTCATTAGGTCTTGGGGTTTCTTTTCCAAGGTCAAGAGCATGATTCAAAGGTGTAAATAAAAGGTAGCAAGGGTATGAGGATGATAAATAAATCAAGAATGATGGCTAGTAAGTCACAGTCATTATATAATTATATTTTTAACTAATGTAATTTCCACCTCAAAAAACATATTTTTGAGGTGAAAACATAGTATTTTGATTTAATTTGTATTTCTTATGTAATTTTAAGTCATTTTATGTACTAAATGATCTCAGTTGTACCAATGCATCTCTCCTTGATACAAGACAAAGAAGCATTGCAAAAATCAGTTCAAATTGAGCATCGTTCACCTGAAAAGGAACAAAAAATAAAAGGAATTAAAAACAGAGATTTGAAAAAGGTCAAGAAACATTAGAAGGTGGGTTTTTCTAGTGAAAAAACAAAATCTACTCCTATATAAGGTGTCACATTTCATTTTCAAAATCATCATTCTCATTTGGCAAAGAAAGAGTCAAAAAGTGAAGAAACGATGAGATGTTGAGTGAGTTTTGGGCCAAGGAGAAGTGGTGTTGCACTTCTGGAGTTTGGCGTTGCACATTTCAAGCAGTGGAGGTGGCTCTGCGGGTTCAGGGGGTGGCGTTGCACGTACAAGCTGAGTGTTTCATGGAGGGAGTTTTCGGTAGTGAAAAATAACATTGTTCTACGTGTTCAGGAGGGGGTTGCGTGCATGTAGTAGGCACTGCGTATTTAGCAGCAAAGAAGCCTCCAGCTTCATAAAAACTTTCAAAAGCACCCTCTCATCTCTCGAAAAAGTAAGTTCCCTCACTATACCTCATCATTGAGTTGCAATTGAAGTGTTTGGAGGTAATTTACCATGACAAATGTGAAACCCTAGATTCTACCTCAATTACACTCTAGAAACCCTAATCCCCTCTATTTCTCATGCCATCTATTACTAAAGCCCTGAAACTCTCCCATATATCATTCCATAACATTATATAACCCCTCATCCTTCATCTGACAAGTTATATTTTAAAAACGTACCTAAGCCCCTCTCCTTCATTTTCATGATTCATACCCTCCCCTTCATTTTCTATCCCACAAAATTACCTCACAAGGTCATCTCCCATTCCCTCACTCCTAAATCACTCTTACTCACTCGCTTCATCCCTTTTCTAGGAGTGCATAGCCTCAAACTTTGCAAACATGGATAGAGAAGACAAATACTATGAGGAGGAGGAAAACACTTGCAGTGGTAGTTCGACAGATAAACCCCGGCATCACAGAAAACCACACAAGGGAGCCAGAATTATTAGGGAAGAGCCATCAAACCTTAGAGAATTGCAAGACTCTCAATTGGCTATCACTTGTTTCAGACATCTAGGGTGCTATGAGTTTTGTGAGCAGGTAGAGAGAGTTCAACACCACCCTGAGCTCACCAGGATTTTTGTAGCCAATCTCCGGGACAACAAGGTGACTCTTACTGGGGTGACATTTACAGTTTCACCTTCCATTATTGCGAATGCAACTAGAATTTCGAATGTAGGGGAGAAGTGGTAAAAGGCACAGGACCTGGATGAACACTATTATGAGCCTTATATCAAACCCTGGTATAGAAATGAGGCGAAAAGACTTTTTCCTTTCAGATTTCTTGAAGACAAGTATGCCCCTAAGATGAAAATCATCATGTAATATTTCACTTGTGAGGGCAGATTTTCCAAACAGTACACCTATCACATCAGGTTTCTCATGCATTTTACCAGGGTGAGGATGTTAAATCTCCCTTATTTCTTATTCACAAATATTGAGAAGATAACCCACTTTGTACAGAAAAAGCCATACCCTCAGTCTTTATCATTATTCCGTGATCAAGATGATTGTGCTTCATCATCTTAGCCTCCTCAACATCTCCTGGGAGACATTTATTACTCATGACATCTTTAGGGGTCCTCAAATTCCTCCACGATGTCTCAAGAATGAGGGGGACATTCTAGCAGTGCTCAGGTGAAGACGGATGAGAAGGCCAAAAAGACTAGAGCTGCTGACGTGCCCAGGACCTACATGACATATCAAAGGGGCACAAGGAGATTGTTTGCAGCTAATAGGCAAGTGTTTGCTCGACAAGATGTGGAAGGGACCTTGCCTTCTTCACCAACTCATAGGCAAATGCTTGCTCCACAGGATGTGGAAGGGGCTTTGCCTTCTTCATCAACACAACAAGTATAGGTGCAGCAGTTGCATAAAGGGAAGGAAAGGATGCAGGTGGAAGATCTTGACGACAAGGAGGAAAGAGACTTTAATTTGACAGAGCATGATGAGGTGAAGCAACATTATACGCATCATGGCATGGAAACAATTGAATCAGAGGCTCATGATGAAGAAACAATAAAGGACATCATCATACAGGAAAAGGAGGCTCAAGTCCAAGCATTGATGGACAAATTGGAGAGAGGCAAGTATGTCATCACATATCTAGAACAAGAGAATAGACAGTTGAGTGACAAGAAGGTCCTCATGGAGCTGGAACTTCTCAAGATAAAACAACAAGGTGACAAGGAGGCACTAGACACTTTGACTCCTATTGAGAAGGAAATTGAGGATGATAGAGAGATTTGGATTAAGAGTGTCAATTTGCACCTAGAGAAGCTATTATGGAAGGCCAACAGGGACAACCAAATGATCAGGCACATGGCCTACCACTATAGGACCCGAAACAAAATTTGCAACATGAGGGTCAAAAAGATGAAAGCTAGGCTAAGGCAGGTTCTAAAGGGAAAAACCGAGGAGGATAGGCTTAGCTTGCTTAATAAAGATTCCTTGTCTCATCAAGATGCTTGATGATGGTGTTGATCACCAAATTTGGTTAGGTTTGGAGGAGATTTTGTTTTTTGCAAATTTTGGAAATCGCACACACTGAAAATTTGGCTCAACGCACAGCGCCACTAGTGCTGCTCTTTTCCTAAGGGCACGCAATGGAAAAATGGCTTGAATTTTTAGATTCAGAGCAATGAGCACATGTACCCTATGGATTTGCTAAGTTTTTGGGGCAGAACTGGTCCACCAAAAAGTCAAAAAACACCCTAAAAATGACCTTTCTACCAATTTTTGGACACACAGAAGTAGTCTTGCGGGAATCAACTTTTGAGGGGTCAAAGGAGCTTAAAATGACAAAATTATAGGTGTTTTGGAAAGTATACTTGGAGATATTTCCAATGCGCTATCCTAAGCTTAATTTGGGTTCTAGGAAGGCCTCCAAAAAGGACTTGAAAGTGGTGTTGCGCATTGGACCAATGGCGTTGCGCGTAGGATGGCTATTTTTCTGTGTTTTGATTGTGTTCAAGGATTTTTTCTCATGGAGGATGTTTTAATATTGTAAATGATGACTTGGCTTGTAAATATGATGGATAATTAGTAGTAGAAGGTAGATTCATTAGATTAAATGTCAATTTGAGCTCAAATGAATCAGTTTTTCACTTTTAGAGGCAAGTTGTTAAGATGCTTATATTCCAGTTTCTTGTTCAGTGTTGGTTAGATTAGCTCCTCATCTTAGGGATTCGACCCCTGAGGATGGGAGGAGGTTGAAACAATGCCTATATGTTCTTCTTCTTTCTCATTGTAAAGTGTTGGACTCAGTTGGATGCTTAATCCTTGATTGTACATCATTTTGTAGCAGTTTAGGAGGAGATTAATAAAAATTTCAGCTATTTCTTTGGGATCCATGTGGTATGGAGTTTAGTTCAGTTTATTCTCTTGTGATCATATGTTAATATTTTTTGTGTAATTCATTATCCATCTCATTGCTTCTAAGTGAATGTTTTCAAGTTGATAGGCAGAATCCATAACATCACTACTCTTCTTTGGGGAGATATTCACCATTATATTTTTTCTACAGTTTAGGAAGGATCCATGGTAATCACATGCTCTTACTAGCTCCTCACTAGTCTTAAAACACCTCACCCATCAATCCCTAGAGTGCTAAACCTTATGCCTACCTTTCGCCATTGAATACCCTACAATTTTGACCTAATTCCCTAGCCCTAAATGTCCAACTCCTCCTGATCCAGCAAAACCCCTTCAAAATCAAATTAAACTTTGTGCTACTATACCTAGCCTAATATCCTTTTCCTAATCCAGTCATCTTGGTTGAGATCCTCACAGAGAGAGCCCTCTCCCGGCCTAGTAGTGCTAGCTACTTGGCTAAGCGTGGCTTGTGGTTACCCCGGCATTGCCTTCCTTCAGCCCGAGGTTCAATCCAGGTGATAACATAGTGGAGATCATACCGGGGAACAAAACATTAATCACCTTGGTAGTATCATTCATTTGAATTCCTAAGCTTTTGGATGATGAGTTTTAGAATTTATTAGGATGAATTGGAAATTTGTAAAGCAATATATAAAATTTCAAAATTGAGCATACTAGCTTCGCGAAAGTACATGAGATCCAATCCGGATCCGAATACTCCAGCCATTGTCAGTGATCCTCAAAAAATTGGGCAGAAATCTAAAAACGTTGAAGAGAAATTTAGTGTAGCAGAAGAAAAATCAAGTGAAGTTTTCATTCCTTATGTTCATTCACTCCGGGAAAGGTTAGACACTCTGCAAGATATTGAGTTTGATGTTCATTTTGAGCAAAGTCTATTTCGCAGTAAATCTTTGATTTGGATTGATAAAATAGTTGTTGATTCATCTGTATCTCTTGAATACCCCATTGAAGACTTGTTTACACAAAGTAAATTAGGGTCACTACTTACTCATGCTCTCGATCAGTTGTAGAACCTTTCTTCAAACGTAGACACTTGGGTGAAAAATAGGCCATCTTTTAATTTTTGAAATAGTTCATTTTCATCTACTGCAACTTAAACAATTCCTTACCCACTACTTTCATCTTTTCAGATAGTTCATACTACTCTACTTGTTGTTAATTCCCCTTTGAATACACTGAGTACCCCAATTATTGCTTTAAATCCACCTCCCCCACCTTGAGTTATGGTTGCCGAGTATGCACCCCTTGTTTTACCTCAGAATCTTGGTGCCATGCCCGTTGACTATGAAACCAAAATACCTTTCTTTGATGCCACTCAAACCATTACAGCTCAACAACATGTTGATAAAATGAATGATTTCTTTGACCTCCATGAAGTAGAAATTGAAGATATGACGATGAGATTGTTTGTACAAAGATTTGGAGGTGAAGTTCGCAAATGGTTCAGAGATTTATTAGCATCTTCTATCACCACTTTACCAATCCTCCATAGGCAGTTCCTCGATCGATGGGAGGTGAATAAGAATCCACTTCAGATTTTTTCCAAGTATGAGAACCTCAAAATAAATGTTGGCAAGAGTGTGTAAGACTATTGTGTGTGTTTTAATGTAGTATACAATGCTATTCCTGCAAACATTAAACCATCGAAGGGATTGGATTTGCTCAAGTTTCCAGATGGTTTCGATACTAATATGGCATATCAATTGTAGGAACGTGATCCTACAACACTAGAAGACATGCAAAAGAATGTCATGAATGTAGAAGCAAACTTGTTGGCCAAAAGAGCAAGAATGAGATTTGAGAAAAGAGTGACCATGAAAGAGGAAGCATCTACTTCAGATGTAAAGATGGATACATTGATTCGAACAGTGGAAGAGATGGTTGACTAGTTATCCATCACAGATAGACCTGAAACTCAAATTTGGAATCCAAATTTTAGAGGACAACAACAACCCCAATTCCAAATCAAGCAAAGAGAACAAAAAGCACCAAAGAAACTAGCACAAAAATAGCAGATCAAAACTCCTTTAAAGTAGAATTATGTTCAATGAATGGAAGAAGAAGATGAGGAAGATCTGGTAATTGAAACAAATCACTTTTTCATTGTTGATGGTATGCCTATATTTCTGAATGAAGATGAATAATACACAGAAGTTCCTGGCATTCAAAGGGATGAGGATTACATCTTAGCAAATGATGTGGTTTTGGAGGCTGAATCTGATGATTATCAACGTGGTTATATGAATGCTTTGACTACACAGCAAAGGTAGTACTCTCTAAGAAACAAAGATGTACCAGTCAATCCCATTAAAAAAAGAAAGGATGGAAAATCAAAGAATGGTTCCTCAAACACTTAGAAGAAAGGAAAAAATCCTGCTGATCTGAATCCCAACAAGATACCATGAACAAGTACTGTTGCAAACGAGAAGATAAATCAGAAAAAAGATAGTGCAATGAAAGAGCAAACAAATAAGAGGGACATTGGTGTCAAAGAGGTAGAGAAAGTTTCATCCTTTAATTTAGAAAGTGAAATTGCTAAATTAAAAGTGTCTATTCCTTTGACTGAGCTTGTTTGTAGCTTTTAACCCCGTACATAAATTACCTGCATACGAATTCTAAAACACATAAAATAAACAATGCGAGAGCATAACACATAAAGCACATATACACAGAGATTTTCCCTTGGATCCCAAAACTGGGACTACTAGCTTGATTTTTCATTATGTTCCTTTCAATGTTCTAATACATATTTATACATGTCGAAGCATCCAATACCATGGACCAAAAACCATTGCGTCCAATACCATGGACCGATAACCATCGCGTCCAAAAACATGTGCGAAAATCATGCACAAAACCATAGGTGGGTCCGCCCCTCTTAACATACGGTCCAAAACCAAATTTTTTTGGGGCACTGCCCCAGACCCCATAAAGTGGGGTTACGGGTACACCTCAAACCCCGTGTGACCCCCCCTACCACTACACAATCGGTGCAACAAAGGGGCGCTCTGCCCCCCCTCTAACCCCCTAGTTTAACTACGTGGGCTAGTCATGGAAAGAATATAACACAACCCAACATTCACCCACTTGTTGTTCGTTTCCACAAGGGGCCACAAGAGAGCTTAGTCATTTTTCTATCCCTGAAATGCCCATTGTCTCTCTACACCAAGAGAACTTCTCAGAGCTCACAAATTTTGTCCATGCATCTACAATATTCTTCAAAGTGTCCACCTTTACCAGCAACACCTTTTTGTGTTCTATCATATCCCTCACAAAGTGATACTGAACATCAATGTGCTTTGTCTTTGAATGATATGCGGGGTTCTTTGGCAAGAAAATTGAACTTTGGCTGTCATAGCCTATCCTTATAGCTCCCTATACTAACCCCATACTTGAACACAATCTCTGCAACCAAACTGCTTCCTTGCTTGCATGAGTGGTTGCCATGTATTCTGCTTATGTAGTTGATAGTGCCACTACAAATTGTTTCTTACTCATCCAACTGACTGCACCTCTAAATAGGTTAAACACATACCCACTCGTAGATGTTCTCTGATCCAAATCTCCATCCCACTCTGCATCAACAAAGCCACGAATATCCAACATTCTATCCAATCCTGGTCTTCCTTGATAGCACAAACCATAATCACTAGTGCCACGCAAATACCTAAAAACCCGCTTCACTGTTGTCCAGTGCTCTTTCCCTGGTTTTGACATAAACCTGCTCAATACTCCCACTGCATGTGCAATGTCTGGCCTAGTATAGACCATTGCATACATCAGGCTACCGACTACACTTGCATATGGAACACGGGACATGTCCTCTTCCTCTTCTTGTGTCTTCGGACACTGTTCAGCAGATAACCTCACACCTACAGGAATAAGAACCTTCACCGGTTTACTATCCTGCATACTAAACCTCTGCAGTATTGTCTCGACATACTTCCTCTAGTTTAAACAGAGCTTCCTCTTTTCCCAACCTCTTTTAATTTCCATGCCCAAAATATAGGTTGTAGCACCGAGATCTTTCATGTCGAATTTGGAGGACAATTGGGTCTTCAAATCCTGGATAATTTCTTTGTCATTTCCAACCAGCAACATATCATTCACATACAAGACCAGATAAATAACACGGTCACCAATTAATTTAAAATACACAGAATGATCTTCTTTGCTTCTAGTGAAGCCAAGTCCCCATATAAATGTATCAAATTTCTGATACCACATCCTTGGTGACTGTTTTAACCCATACAGAGACTTCTTTAACTTGCATACCAGTTCTTTCTTACCCTTCACCACAAATCCTCCAGGTTGCTTCATGTAGATTTCCTCTTCCAAATCCCCATGAAGAAACGTTGTCTTCACATCCAACTGTTCTACCTCAAAATCAAAAGCAGTAGCAATAGACAAAAGTAATCTAATAGAAGTTACCTTGGCAACAGGAGAAAAAATATCACCAAAATAAATTCCCGACACCTGGGAATAACCTTTTGCTACCAACAGAGCTTTGTATTTCTCCACCTTTCCTTCTTCATTTGTCTTCTTCTTGAACACCCATTTGTTGCCAATGGGTTTCCTACCAGTCAACAACTCCACCAGATCCCAAGCCTCATTTTTGTGCAAAGATACTATTTCATCAACCATGGCCTCTTTCCAGAGTTTTCCATCCTCTGAATCCACTTCTTCCTTCATAGTTCTAGGATCATCATTAGTAACAGACAAAGCAAAATTTGAATAGAAAGCATATGGACTATACCTTTCTGGCTACCTCTGTTCTCGAACTAATCTTCTCACAGCCGGAGTTTTTGGTTCTTCATCTTCTAATTCCTCCTCTGCTGTAGAGTCTGATTCTTCCTCCTTCAACTCAATCTCTATCTTCTCAGGTTCCTTTGGTTGGACTTCATGTTTAATAACATCTTTCACCTATCTGAACACCACATCTCAGTTATACACAACCTTCCTTGTTACTGGATTCCAAATCTTATAACCCTTTAAACCATCCTTATACCCAATAAAGATGCACTTT
>APFE030373190.1:45324-81427 GCA_000404065.3 Pinus taeda
TCTAAACCATGACAAAGCAGAAAAATGAAAACATTATGCATGATCTGCAGTTGGTGAGTTTACCTCATAGACAAATTTTCCATCACGGCATATGAAGTCGGCGGCACCTTCGATGAAACAGCTTAAAGTAATGCCTGCCGCTCTCGTCCAGCACAGTGTCTTGATACCCCAGAAATCTGCATCTGTAATATGCACAACAATCTCCCGATATCCTCGGAGCCACAGCTTGATCACTCGGATCATAAGAGTTCTGCACGAAAAATAATGTCCAGTTTTACTAGAACATTATCTATTATATCTGGCCATGAAATCTGAAGCAAACACTGACACCGTTGTGGTGTAAAATGTCCCTCCACTAGATTGAGCACTATCATTCCAAGTGATGACAGTATTGTTGGCACCCGAGCCACTCAGAACTATAAATGGCTTGTCTGCAGGAATCGTCACCTTCTCCCTGATCACATGAAGGGTAGAACACTAAGTCTCTCATCCTAAACAAAATTTAATGGAGAGATATTTGTTGAATCAAAATTATGCAGAAAGTATCAGTATTCTCACAAAATTATATCGTGAGAGTCATATTCTCTGATGAAACTAATCAGTGGGTTCATTGGTCTCTCACTTATAAATGCCGGGCTTGACCTGAATTATGATCAAGTGCCTGTTATTCTCTGGAACCGCACTGATGGCATCTTGGGTTGTTGTAAAATGGTCGTTCCCTTCCTCCTTGGAAACTACTATAACTCTGGCTACACTGTGCAGTTTTCGAGACGATCTGCTATTCAATAATACCGACATATCCTTGTCTACATGGGCGTCGTTCATCAGACGACGTTGACAAATTGTAGCGAGAGAGTCAGCAGGTTTTAGAGAAAATATACGAAATGAATAAAAAGCAAAGCAAGAAGTGTTACTCTCTTACAGTTAGACATCATGGATATGAAAAACAGAATGAGATCGGGGCAAAATGTTCAAGAAAGAAGATATTATCACATAGAACACGTAGGTAGATAGGAACCGAAACACTTGCACTAGAACCTGATAGAAGATGGCATTTATATAAGCAGAAAGCCAAGTATGATTTCTCATCTTAATTGCGGAGGCCCTTAAGGAATCGACAACCGTTGGAGTGACAATGAGAGTAGGCAGAGATTGCTTTTTAAAGAAACGATTGACATGGGGAAGAGGCGGGGATGTCAGCGCTTCGCCGAAAAGCGTGGCCAGAAATCTTATAGTTAAATGACTACAGTGGGGAGACTTCATCCCATTTGAATTGGTTGGTATTAAATTAAATTTTCTGTGAGAGAAACATGTAATGCAATTGCCTTCTCGCGTGTGTACACCTCATTTAAATCTTTTATAGCCGTTGCTAATCTTACAATACATTTTCTAAATGCAAGCTATGCTTTATCTAACTATCCACATTCATCCTTTATTCTTACTATGCTGCTTTTTAATTCCAGATCATCTTTATCTCAACACATCCTTCGGAAAGACCATTTATTAGTTAGTTTGTTCTTTTCATTCTTCCAGTTACAGCAGAGTAGTATAATTTATTTTTATTTTTATTATTTCATCACAGTACAACAGTCTATATTTTAACCCAATTTTAAGACATCACAGTGCTGGAGTATCTTTTCTATTTTAGGACATGGATGTTACTTTGCCATGAGATATAACTATGTTTTACATTGCCAATATATTTTAAAAGGCTGAGATTACTTTTATTATCCTCCATTAGATTTACATAAATTAATAAATTTTAATTTTAATTTTGAAAATACATATAAATCATAAAGATTTTAAACAATAAATAAAAAATATTTTAAAAATTTAAATTTGAAAAAGCAAACAATATTTTTAATATAAATATAAATTAAAATATATATTATTAAAAAATGATTATTAAAATTTTGAATTATAATTCCATATATATATTTTTAAAATTTTGAATTTTCAGAAAAGCAAGTATTTTGTATATAATATAAATTAAATTATAATATTAATTAAAAAATGATTATTAAAATTTTAAAGTAGTTAGCCACATAGATCATACATCTCTATGAATAAAAGCTACTAAAACTTTAATAATAAATTTAACAATGAAAAATTTTGTTCAAAATTACGATAAATTGAACAATGAAATTTTTTGTTCAAAATTACAATAGACCGTGTCGATAGTGAGGATTATTGATAACCACACATCTGGCCTGTTAGTAATTTGGGACAGCGGCTCCAAGCTAAATTTTTTAAGTTAAAAAAACCATTCAAAAACGTAAGAGCTCAATGAAGACATTTAATGTAATCTATCTCACTACAAGGGCAATGAATTCGTTTAATGTATTAACGGTGTATTTTTCAACCTCAATAAAATAAAAATCTTAACTAGTTATATAGTTAAAGGCAAAAGCGATTATAATATAAATAATTTTTTATTAATGTATATATTTACCTTATTAACCATGGGTCAATTTAAATTAAGAAAAAAGCAATTATAAATAAATATTATCAATAATAATGAGAAATTTATTATGGAAAAATATTTTAAAAGTGAAATAATCTCAAATTTCTAAAAAATTTGTGGGTGGGGAGAACTAATCTAACTTTTTAAATTTATTAGAAGTAATGGACCGTTTATTTAAATAAAACTTGCTTATGTATAATGAATGTTATAAATGATAATGAAGAACTTATCATGTAAGAAAGAATTAAAAAATTTTCATGGGAACCACTTTATATGAATGCAATTTTTTAAATATATTAAAAGTCAATGCAACATAACAAACTATATAATGCATTACAAATGTATTTAATTTTTTAAATTTATTAAAAGTCAATGTAACATAACAAACTCTATAATGCATCACTGTTGGAAGTACTACACACTTACATGCAAAAACTTAGTTAGAGCATGGGATTACATGCACGATTATAATGAATGAGAAGTTATGAAGCATTTTGATGTTGTTGGATTATGTCTTAAGTATGATAAATTTTATTGTCTAAATATCTACAATGCAATATCAAATTAGACATATAATGTCTGTTTTATTCAGTATACAAATAAAGACTTTTGATTTCATTGAGTGATATACTTTGTTCATAATGTCATGGTTTTTTAGTTTTATAGTTGAAAAAATTTCAATTTCTTTTGTATCTGGCATGGTGTGGTTGAAAACATGTTAAATTTATACTTAGGAAAGAAAAATGATATTCTACCAGAAATATTAATGTGTTTTTTCCTTAAAAATTAACTTTGTTTGAGACATAAAAAATTGGTTTTATTAGCATTTTTTAAAAAGTTTGAAAATTGACCCAAAAAAAAAAACGTTATTCCAGTAGCATCACTTTCGTTTTGAAGCTATATTTTGCACGAAAATTTCGTAGTAAATTTCGTAGTCACCGCCATTTTTAAAACACGTTTAAAATTGGCACCTAAAAAAAAACATCGTTCCAGTATACACACTTTTCGTTTTTAGCACTATTTTTGATGTTTTTTTGGGGTTTTTGGGCTAGAGTTCCCGTTTTGAGTTTATAGTTCCCGTTTCAAAGTTTACATTGTTAATATTATTCCTAGAGGTCTCATACCTTTAGAGGAACTCTTTGATTAGGATGATGTGGCAAAAAACCGACCCTAGTTCCTACAGACAGAGTTGAAGATGTAAATCTTGGAACAGTTGACCAACCCAAACTTGTAAAGTTATCAAAATCATTATCTCTCAAAGTAAAGGCTAAGTATGTTAAGATAATTTCTGAATTTTCTGATGTTTTTGCATGGTATTATTCAGATTTGAAAGTGTATGACAAGAATATCATTCAACATACTATTCCTATCAAGCTAGATCAAAAACCTTTTAGACAAAGATTGAGAAGAATCAATTCAAAGTTGCTTTCATCCATTGAGAAAGAGGTAAATAGATTGTTTAAAGCTGGCATCATTGTTCCAATTAGATTTTTTGATTGGATTTCAAATTTGGTCCCAGTACGAAAGAAGACTGGAGAAATAAGGTTGTGCATAGATTTCCAGAACCTTAACAAAGTTTCCTGAAAGGATAATTACCCTCTTCCTAAGATGGACCAATATCTGCAACGAGTAGTTGGAGCATCACGGATGTCACTACTAGATGGCTACTCGAGCTATAATCAGGTCTTGGTGCATGAAAGAGACCAAGACAAAACTACCTTCACAACACAATGGGGAACTTTTCAGTATGCCAAAATGCCATTTGGGTTGAAGAATGTTGGAGCCACTTTTCACCGGGCGATGGACATAGCTTTTGCTAATGAGAAGGATGTTTTCTTGGTAGTCTATTCAGATGGTTTGACAGTATTTCCTGGTTCTCATGATGATCATTTGCACCACTTAAGGATTGTCTTTCAGAAATGTACGAAGTTCAGGATTTCTCTAAACCCAAAAAAGAGTCCTTTTTCCATGGATGAAGTTAACTCCTTGGTCATATAATTTCTAAAGATGGTATTTGAAAATCTTTCAAGGGTGGAGGAAATCCAGCAAATAGACTTTCCGCACAACAAAATAGAGATTTAGGCTTTTAATGGGAAGATGAATTTCTTACGTAGATTTATACCAAATTTGGCTAAGCATTTACATGAATTAACTAATATGTTGAAAAAGGAAAACACTGTGAAATGGATCGAGGATGCCATGAAATCGTTCAACTTGGTAAAGTTTACTTTGACCACAACTCTAGCCTTGATCAATCTTGATTATACTCATGATTTTATTATATTTTCATTTGCGTCTAAGCGCACTATGGTTGCGGTGTTGATGCAAAATAGGGATCAGGTGGACCAACCCATTTCTTTTTTCAATAGGACTATTTGAGATGCTATCTTGCATTACAATATCATTTAAAAACAAGCTCTAGCTCCTATAAAAGCATTGAATGATTTCAGAGTATACATTATGGATTCACATACTATATCATATGTTCCTAACACAGTCGTCAAGGATGTTCTCATGCAAACTGATCTGGAGGGAAGAAGAGGTAAGTGGATAGCAGCAATTTTGGAGTATGATCTTGGGATTAATCCTACCAAACTGGTCAAAGGATAAGGCTTGGAAAAATTGATGTCTGAATCAAATTTGCATGCTCTAGACATAAATCTCATTGCAGTAATGTCAGATGATGAAGATGGTGGCTCACTCATTCAAGTATCAGAAATGTTTCTCAAATCTCCTTGGTATTCCGATATAGTTTATGTTCTTTAGCATCTTTCACCACCTCCTGGAATGTCAAGAAGTAAAGGTAGATCACTAAAACTAAAGTCTACAAAACTATGCATTTTAAATAGTGCTCTCTATTGGACAAACCTGGGAGGTGTTCTTCTTAATTGTTTGGTTGAAGATGAAGCTCAACAGGTAATGAATGATTTTCATAAAGGTGATTGTGGTAGTCATTTTTTTTGGAAAACAAAAGCTAACGAAGTGTTGAGAGGAGGATATTATTGGCCAACTTTGGTTTTAGATTTATATAAGACAGTTATGAGCTGCCATGAATGCCAAGTTTTTCAAGGAAAAATGAAGTTTCTTCCTCTTCATCTAAAGCCAGTTGAAATAAATGCACCTTTCTAGGAGTGGGGACTTGATTTCATAGGAGAAATTCATCCTACATCATCAGCACAACACAGATGGATTTTGACAGCTACCGATTACTTCACCAAGTGGATTGAGGCCATTCTGACAAGGCAAGCCATGGGCACAGTAATTATCCAGTTTTTAGAATCTAATATATTATCTCTTTTGGGTTGCCCTCACAAGATTATAATAGATAATGCAACAACATTTAAGTCAAAGAGGATGGTCGAGTTTTGCAACAAGTAAAATATTACATTGGGTCACTCCACGACATACTACCCACAAGGCAATGGATTGGCTGAGTCATCAAATAAATCTTTGGTGAACATGATCAAGAAAATGCTGGAGGCAAACAAGAAGAATTGGCATCAAAATCCTGTTAGTGCCTTGTGGGCTGACAGAGTGAGCAACAAGAAATCAATAGGTATGTCACCTTTTGAGTTGGTTTATGGTATTGATATGGTATTTCCCACATCACTTGCAGTCCCAGTAATGAGATTATTACAGGAAGATGGCAGTCAAGAGGATGATATTCAACATAGAATTAATCAAATGATTCATCTTCAGCAAACAAGGGAAGAGGTTTCCCAAAATACTTTCTAGTTGCAAGAGAAGATAAAGGAAATTTATGACCACAAAACCAAGGTAGAAAAGTTCCAATTGGAAGATGCAGTGCTGCGATGGGATGCATGAAATGAAGAGAAAGGAAAGCATTGTAAGTTTGAAAATCTATGGAAAGGACTGTATAAGATCTCGGCCTATCGAGGAAAGAATGCATTTTTGTTAAAGGAAATGGATGGTCAAGAGTGTTAAGGAGGACCAGGGAATGGTAGGCTCCTAAAACACTACTACTTTTGATGTTGTTCCCTGAAGTTGTTTCACATCATTGTATATACCGGTTCGCTTTTCCTTGCAAGATTTCAAGTACACTGTCATTTGAGCTTGGGACCCAAAGTGAAGGCTATAAAGCTTGAATGATTTGTGTTGATTTTTGTTGATTTGGTTTGTAGTCAAGTTTTAGAGTCAGTTTTCAGTGTGTATTGAGTCATTTTTATTTAAAAATTGTAAAAAAAGAGGGGTTTTTTCTTGTTTTAGTCTCTTGTTTGTTTGACAGTATTGGCCCAATCGGCTAGGCACTTGGTCTACAGTGTTATTGACACCTCCAAGGAGCTGTCATCCCCAATAAGGCCAATGTTAGTGTCAGTATTTGCATACTTCCATCAGGGATCAAATTTTCTCTTTTCATTTTCATTTTAGGGGTCCCATATTGAAATTTTTACATCATTTCATTAGGTCATGTCAAACTGATCCGCTGATGGTTGTCTTCTCTTTAGAAAATCTACTTTCTCCCTCATAAAGTATACATGTTGACCCATCTTCAGGGTGTCTTCAGTCATGGTTTCATGGCCAAAATGCAATCATGTTTTCATTAGGTCAAAGAGCATGTTTTCATTAGGTCTTAGGGTTTCATTTCCAAGGTCAAGAGCATGATTTAGAAGCGTAAATAAAAGGCAGCAAGGGTATGAGGATGATAAATAAATCAAGAACGATGGCTAGTAAGTCATAGTCACTATATAATTATCTTTTTAACTAATGTAAATTTCACCTCAAAAAACATGTTTTTGAGGTGAAAACATGGTATTTTGAGTTAATTTGTATTTCTTATGTAATTTTAAGTAATTTTATGTAATAAATGATCTCGGATGCACCAATGCATCTCTCCTTGCTACAAGACAAAGAGACACTACAAAAATTAGTTAAAATTGAGCATCGTGCACCTGAAAAGGAACAAAAAAAAAGGCATTGAAAAGAGAGATTTGAAAAAGGTCAAGCAACATTAGAAGGTGGGTTTTTCTAGTGAAAAATCAAAATCTACTCCTATATAAGCTGTCACATTTCATTTTCAAATTCATCATTCTCATTTGGCAAAGAATGAGTCAAAAAGTGAAGAAAAGAAGAGAGGTTGAGTGAGTTTTGGGCCAAGGAGAAGTGGCGCTGCGCTTCTAGAGTTTGGCGCTGCGCGATTCAGGTAGTGGAGGTGGCGCTGCATGTACAAGATGAGCATTGCACAACAAAAAGGGCGTTTTCAGGAGGGTGCTACGCGTTGAGCAACAAAGACCAAAAAAGCCTCTAGCTTCATAAAAACCTCCAAAATCACCCTCTCATCTTTCAAATAAGTAAGTGACCTCACTATACGTCATCATTGAGTTGCAATTGAAGTGTTTGAAGGTAATTTACCATGACAAATGTGAAACCCTAGATTATCCCTCAATTACACCCTAGAAACCCTAATCCCCTTTATTTATCCCACCACCTATTAGTAAAGCCCTGAAACTCTCCCCTATATCATTCCATAACATTCTATACCCCCTCATCCTTCATCCCACAAGTTATGTTTCAAAAAATGACCTAAGCCCCTCTCCCCCATTTTCATGATTCATACCCTCCCCTTCATTTTCTAGCCCACTAAATTACCTCAGAAGGTCATCTCGCATTCCCTCATTCCTAAATCACTCTTACTCACTCCCTCCATCCCATTTCTAGGAGTGCGTAGCCTCAAAAGTTGCAAACATGGACAAAGAAGACAAATACTATGAGGAGGAGGGAAACACTGGCAGAGAAAGTTCAATAGATAAACCTCGGCATCAGAGAAAACCACACAAGGGAGGTAGAATTATTAGGGAAGAGCCATCAAACCTCAGAGAATTGCAGGCCTCTCAGTTGTTTGTCTCTTGTTTCAGACATCTAGCGTGATATGAGTTCTGTAAGCAGGTAGAGAGAGTTCAACAACACCCTGAGCTCACCAGGACTTTTGCAGCCAATCTTCAGGACAACAAGGTGACTCTTGCTGGGGTGACATTTATAATTTCACCTTCCATTATTGTGGATGCAACCAGGATTCCGAATGTAGGGGAGAAGTGGTACAAGGCACCAGATCTAGATGAACACTATTATGAGCCTTATATCAAACCCCGGTATAGGAATGAGGCGAGAAGACTTTTTCCTTTCAAATTTCTTGAAGACCGGTATGCCCCCATGATGAAAATCATCATGAAATATTTCACTTATGAGGGCAGATTTTCTAGATTTTACACCTATCACATCAGGCTTCTCATGCATTTTACCAGGGTGAGGATGTTAAACCTCCCTTATTTCTTGTTCAGGAATATTGAGAAGATGGCCCACTTTGTACAGAAAAAGCCATACCCTCAGCAAATGAGTAGTCTTTATAATTATTCCCTGGTCAGGATGATTTTGCTTCATCATCTTAGCCTCCTCAACATCTCTTGGGAGACATTTATTTCTCATGATATCTTTAGGGGTCTTCAAATTCCTCCACGAGTGTCTCAAGAATCAGGGGGACCTTCTAGCAGTGCTCAGGTGAAGATGGATGAGAAGGCCAAAGAGACTAGAGCTACTAAGTTACCCAGGACCTACATGACATATCAGAGGGGAACAAGGAGATTGTTTGCAACTTATAGGAAAGTGTTTGCTCCAGAGGATGTGGAAGGGTCTTTTCCTTCTTGATCAACTCATAGGCAAATGCTTGCTCCATAGGATGTGGAAGCGGCCTTGCCTTCTTCATCAACAAAGCAGGTACAGGTGCAACAACTGCACAAAGGGAAGGAAAGGATGCAGGTGGAAGATATTGATGAGGAGGAGGAAAGAGACTTTGATTTGATAGAGAGTGATGAGGTGGAGTAGTGTTATACTCATCATGGCATGGAAACAATTGACTTAGAGGCTCATGATGAAGAAACAATAAAGGACATCATCATACAGGAAAAGGAGGCTCAAGTCCAAGCATCGATGGATAATTTGGAGAGAGCCAAGTATGTCATCACATATCTGCAACAAGAGAACAAGCAGTTGAGTGAAAAGCAAGTCCTCATGGAGCTAGAACTTCTCAAGATAAAATGACAAGTTGACAAGGAGACACTAGTCACTTTGACTCCTATTTAGAAGGAAATTGAGGATGATAGAGAGATTTGGCTTGAGAGAGTCAATTTTCACCTAGAGACACTGTTGTAGAAGGCCAATAGGGACAACTAGATGATTAGGCACATGGCCTACCACTACAGTACCCGAAACAAAATTTGCAACATGAGGGTTAAAAAGATGAACGTTAGGCTAAGGCGGGCTCTAAAGGGCAAAAATGAGGAGGATAGGCTTAGGTTGCTTGCTGAAGCTTCCTTGGCTCATCGAGATGCTTTATGATGGCTTTGTTCACCAATTTTCGTCAGGTTTGGAGGAGATTTTGTATTTTGCAAATTTTGGATATTGCACACATAGAAAATCTGGCTCAACGAGCAATGCCACTGGTGCTGCGCTTTTCCTAGGGGCATCCATTGGACAAATGACTTGCATTTCTAGATTCAGATGATGAGCACATGGACCCTATGGATTTTTTAAGTTTTTGGGGAAGAATTGGTCCACAAAAAAGTCAAAAAACACCCTAAAAATGATCTTTCTGCCACTTTTTGGACATACAAAAGTAGTCTTGGGGGAATCAACTTTTGAGGGGTCAAATGAGCTTCAAATGAATAAATTATAGGTTTTTTGGAAAGTAGACTTGAAGATAATTTGAATGAGCTATCATGAGCTCAATTTGGGTGCTGGGAAGGCCTCAAAAATGGACTTGAAAGTGGCACTACGTGTTGGACCAGTGGCACTACGTGTTGGACCAGTGGCGCTATGCGTAGGGCAAATTTTGCACAAGATTGCTATTTTTCTGTGTTTTGACTGTGTTCATGGATTTTCTCTCATGGAGGATGTTTTACTATTGTAAATGATGACTTGGCTTGTAAATATGATGGATAATTAGTAGTAGAGGGTAGATTCATTAGATTAAAAGTCAATTTGAGCTCAAATGAATGAGTTTTTCACTTTTAGAGGCAAGTTGTTAAGATACCTATATTCTAGTTTCTTATTCAGTGTTGGTTATATTAGCTCCTCATCTTAGGGATTCAACCCCTAAGGATGGGAGGAAGCTGAAACAATGCCTATATCTTCTTCTTCTTTCTCATTGTAAATGGTTGGACTCAGCTGGATGTTATGCCTTGATTGTACATCATTTTGTAGCAGTTTAGCAGGAGATCAATAAAAATTGCAACTATTTCTTTGGTATCCATGTGGTATGGAGTTTAGTTCAGTTTATTCTTTTGTGATCATATGTTAATATGTTTTGTGTACTTCATTATCCATCTCATTGCTTCTATGTGAATGTTTTCATGTTAATAGGCAGAATCCATAACATCACTGCTCTGCTTTGGGGAAATATTCACCATTATATTTTTTTTATAGTTTATGAAGGATGCATGGTAATCACATGCACTTCCTATCTCCTCACCAATCTTAAAACAACTCACCCATCAAGCCCTAGAGTGCTAAACCTTATGCCTTGCTTGCCCCGAACATCCTGCAATTTTGACCTAATTCCCTAGCCCTAACTGTCCAGCTCCTCGTGATCTAGCAAAACCCCTTCAAAATAAAATCAAACTTTGTGCTACTATACCTAGCCTAATATCCTTTTCCTAATCCATTCATCTTGGCTGAGATCCTCATGGAGAGAGCCATCTCCCGGCCTAGTAGGGCTAGCTACTTGGCTAAGCGTGGTTTGTGGTTACCCTGGCATTACCTTCCTACTGAGGTTCAATCCAGGTGATAACATAGTGGCGACCATACTGGGGAATGAAAGATTAATCACCTCGGTAGTATCTTTCATTTGAGTTCTTAAGCTTGTGGATGATGAGTTTTAGAATTTATTAGGTTAAATTGGAAATTTGTAAAGCAATATATAAAATTTCAAAATTGAGCATACTGGCTTTGAGAAAGTACACCAGATCCAATCCAAATCTGAATCCTCCAAACATTGTCAGTGATCCTAACAAAATTGGGCAGAAATCTAAGAAAGTTGCAGAGAAATTTAGTGTAGCAGAAGAACAATCAAGTGAAGTTTTCATTCCTCGTGTTCATTCACTCCCAGAAAGGTTAGAAACTTTGCAAGATATTGATTTTGATGTTCATTTTGAGCAAAGTCTATTTCACAATAAATATTTGAGTTGGATTGATCAAATAGCTCTTGATTCCTCTATATCGCTTGATTACCCCATTGAAGCCTTGTTTACACAAATTAAATCAGGGTCACAACTTATTCATGCTCTCGATTAGTTGCAGAACCTTTCTTCAAACGTAGACACTTGGGTGAAAAATAGGCCATCTTTTAATTTTTGAAATAGTTCCTTTACATCTACTGCAACTTAAACAATTCCTCACCCACTGCTTTCATCTTTACAGAGAGTTCATATTACTCCAGCTGTTGTTATTTCCCCTTTGAATATACTGAGTACCCCAATTCTTGCTTTAAATCCACCTCCCCCACCTCGAGTTATGGCTGCCCAGTATGCACCCCTTGTTTTACATCAGAATCTTGGTGCCATGCCCGCTGATTATCAAACCAAAATACCTTTCTTTGATGCCACTCAAACCGTTACAGCTCAGCAACTTGTTGATAAAATGAATGATTTCTTTGACCTCGATGAAGTAGAAATTGAAGATGTGACGATGAGATTGTTTGTACAAAGATTTGGAGGTGAAGTTCGGAAATGGTTTAGAGTTTTACCAGTAGCTTCTATCACTACTTTACCAATCCTCCGTAGGTAGTTCCTGGATTGATGCGAGTTGAAGAAGAATCCACTTTAGATTTTGTTTGAGTATGAGAACATCAAAAGAAATGTTGGCGAGAGTGTGCAAGACTATTGTGTGAGGTTTAATGCAGTATACAATGTTATTCCTGCAAACATTAAACCACAGGAGGGATTGGCTTTGCTCAAGTTTCCGGACAGTTTTGATATTGATATGGCATATCAGTTGCAGGAACGTGATCCTACAAGACTAGAAGACATGCAAAATAATGCCGTGAGTGTAGAAGCAAACTTGTTGTCCAAAAGAGCAAGAATGAGATCTGAGAAAAGAGTGACCATGAAAGAAGAAGCATCTACTTTAGATGTAAAGATGGATACATTGATTTGAATAGTGGAAAATATGGTTGACTGGTTATCCATCATAGATAGAAAAGAAACTCAAATCCAGAATCCAAATTTTAGAGGACAACAATAGCCCCAATTTCGAATCAAGCAAAGAGAACAAAAAGCACCAAAGCAATCAGCACAACAATAGCATATTAGAACTCCCTTACAGCAAAATTATGTTCAAGGAATGGAAGAAGAAGATGAGAAAGATTTGGTAATCGAAAAAAATCACTTTTTCATTGCTGATGGTATGCCTATATTTCTAACCGAAGATGAATAATACACAGAAGTTCCAGACATTCAAAGGGATGAGGATTACATCTTAGAAAATGATGTGGTTTTGGAGGCTGAATTTGATGATTATCAGCGTGGTTATATGAATGCTTTGACTGTACAGCAGAGGCAGTACTCTTTAAGGATCACAGATATATTGGTCAATCCCATTCAGAAACGAAAGGATGGGCAATGATAGAATGATTCCTCAAACACTCAGAAGAAAGGAAAAGAGCTTGCTGATATGAATCCCAACAAGATACCATCAACAAGTACCACTGCAAACGAGAAGAATAAAAAAAAAAAGATAGTGCAATGAAAGAGAAAATAGATAAGAGGGACATTAGTGTCAAAGAGGTAGAGAAATTTTCATCCTTTAATTTAGAAAGTGAAATTGCTAAATTAAAAGTGTCCATTTCTTTGATTGAGCTTGTTAAGAATAGAAACTATAAACACCATGTATCTAGAATATTGCAAATAGATCCTTTGTCATACATGGTGAATGCCGAGGATAATCATCCTAAACTCATTTTTGGTCCAACCATAGAAGGTCAGCCTAAATATAGCGAAGTCCCTCCCTTTTATCTGAGTCTTAGACTGCATGAGTATATTCTCCATAATGCTATGTTAGATTCTAGAGCTTCCCATAATTTGATGCCAAAAGCTGTTATGGAAAATTTGGGCCTACATATTACTTAGAAATATCATGATTTGTACTCATTTGACTCTGGTAGAGTTCGTTGCATTGGTCTCGTCAAAGATTTGGTGGTTTCTTTAGATCAAATCCCAGCCAAAAAATGTCTTGATGGATGTGGTAGTTTCTGATATACCACTGCGATTTGGTATGCTCGTATTTAGATCGTGGGGAGCTAAACTCAAAGGAACTTTACAACTTGACTTCTCTTATGTTATACTCCCTATTTTCGGTCAATTGAGGAAGTTTTACCAGGGAAAGAAAATGAAGTATATGATCACTAGTAAAGAGAAGTTTGTGAATCACCCGATAAATGTTGTACGCACTGATTTAGAGTCATTTGTTTTGTACTCTGATAGTGGATTGAATGATGTAGATATTCAGCTTGTAGAAGTAGATGATGTACTAAACATTTCCGAGAATTTTAGAGCAGTTCTTAATCAAGAAAAATAAAAAATAGCAATTTCTTCTAAGCAGCTTCCACAACATCAAAAGATTGTTTGAAAATTATATATTACAGAGCAATGGAACACATAAAATATTGTAGAAATATAAACACAGAAAACAGATAAAACAAGAGAGACACAGATATACGTGGTTCGCCCAGTTTTGGCTATGTCCACGGAGAAACAACTAGTCCTTCCTTTTATATTATCCAACAAACTGAAGATATACAACCTATAGCAGATCCACTGTAACACCCTCTTCGCTCTCAGTCTCCTCTCTCTTCCTCACTCGGAATACAGATATATATAGACGCAATACAATTCCCTCATATATAGTGAGGGGTTGCCTTCTAGGGCAAAAAACCATAAACTAAACATAACTTCTACTGTCAAATCATCCGCCTAATGTACGACCCAGATTGACTAGAAATTACTAGACTTTTACAAGGTAATTTTACATCTATTTTTAGCTTTAGGGGCACTGCCCCTGAACCCTCGCCGGGGAACCGCTAGCCCCCAGACCTCCCAGCGTGGAGGGGTGTACAATCTTCCTGGGATATACATCCAGTTGAAACCTTTGAATACATAAGATAATCAGGCTCCACACCCAACAAGTCCCCCCCACGTGGAGGGGTGTACAATCTTACTGGGGTATACATCTGGCTGAAACCTTTGAATACAAAAGATAATCAAGCTCCACACCCAACAAAGATCAGTGAAGAGCAGAAAAATGAAGTAATCAACGAAGGTAAGGTTGATAAAGAAACATAATTAAGGTTGAAGCCAGCCTTTGGGGCATGGACTTCGATGGTGTTGTGGGTAAAGACAGTGCTAAGATTGGAATTTGGATTCGAAGCCCTTCTTTCCAGCCTGCCAAAGTCCCAAGTATAGTTAGAGTATGTTCCTACAAGTTAGATTTTCATTGCTCTAATAATGAAGCGGAGTATGAGGCATTGATTACAGGTCTTAAAATTTTGAAGAAACTGGACGTGAAAAGGATTTATGTTTATGGTGATTTAGAACTGGTGATTAAACAAGTAAAATGAGAATATCAAGCAAAACATATGTGGATGAGAGCCTACAGAAATGAAGTTCTAGATATTTTGAATATGTTTCTAGAATACAACTTCACAGCGGTACCCCAGACTCAAAACATCATTGTAGATTCACGAGCCATTACAGCTAGTAATTTGAAGATTCCAATGAATTCTAGCAATAAATTTGAAATTCATGTTAAACATAGGCTTGTTGTTCTTGATAATTTGAGGTGTTGGCAAGTTTTTTGGGATGACAATGAAATTAAAGCATTTTTGAAAAATGAAGGAAGGTTTAAGAATGCTTTCATTGATGATGTTTCTAATTCTGATGAACGAGATATTGAGGTATATCAGATGGAGGTTTTACAACTAAAGGATAATATTATTCCTAGAGGTCTCATACCTTTAGAGGAGCTCTTTGATCAGGATGATGTGGTGAGAAAACTGACCCTGGTTCCTATGGACAAAGGAGTTGAAGATGTAAATGTTGGAACAACTGACCAGCATAAGCTTGTAAAGTTATCAAAAACATTGTCTCCCAAAGTAAAGGCTAAGTATGTTAAGATACTTTCTGAATTTTCCGATGTTCTTGCGTGGGATTATTCAGATTTGAAAGTGTATGACAAGAATATCATCCAACATACTATTCCTATCAAGCTGGATAAAAAACCTTTTAGACAAAAGTTGAGAAGAATCAATCCAAAGTTGCTGCCATCCATCGAGAAAGAGGTAAATAGATTGTTTAAATCTGACATCATTGTTCCAATTAGATTTTCTGATTGGATTTCAAATTTGGTCCCGGTATGAAAGAATACTGGAGAAATAAGGTTGTGCATAGATTTATGGAACGTCAACAAATTTTCCTTAAAGGATAATTACCGTCTTCCTAAGATGGACCATATTTTGCAAAGAGTAGTTGGAGCATCACAGAGGTCACTACTAGATGGTACTTGGGCTATAATTAGATCTTGGTGCATGAAAGAGACCAAGACAAAACTTCCTTCACAGCACCATGGGGAACTTTTCAGTATGCCAAAATGCCATTTGGGTTGATGAATGCTGGAGACACTTTTCAGCGGGTGATGGACATAGCTTTTGCTAATGACAAGGATGTTTTCTTGGTAGTCAATTTAGATGATTTGATGGTATTTTCGGGTTTTGATGATGAGAATTTGCACCACTTAAGAAAGTTTGGGATTTCTCTAAACCCGAAAAAGAGTCTTTTTGCCATGGATGAAGGTAAACTCCTTGGTCATATAGTTTCTAATGATGGTCTTCGCATTGATCCTTTAAGGGTGGAGGCAATCCAACAAATAGACTTTCTATGCAACAAAAAGGAAATTCAGGCTTTCAATGGTAAGATGAATTTCTTACGGATATTTATACCAAATTTGGCTAAGCATTTATGTGAATTAACTAATATGTTGAAAAAGGACAACACTGTAAAAGGACCGAGGATGCCATGAAATCATTCAACTTGATAAAGTTTTCTTTGAGCACAACCCCAGTCTTGATCAATCTTGATTATACTCATGATTTTATTATATTTTCATTTGCATCTGAGCACACTATGGTTGTGGTGTTGATTCAAAATGGGGATCAGGTGGAGCAACCCATTGCTTTTTTTAGTAGGACTACTCGAGATGTTGCCTTGCATTACAATATCATTGAAAAAAAATCTCTAGCTCTTATAAAATCATTAAAGGCTTTCAGAGTATACATTCTGCATTTACATAGTATAACATATGTTCCTAACACAGTCGTCAAGGATGTTCTCATGCAAATTGATCCGGAGGGAAGAAGAGGTAAGTGGATAGCAGCAATGTTGGAGTATGATCTTGAGATTAAGCCTACCAAATTGATGAAAGGACAAGGCTTGGAAAAACTTATGGTTGAATCAAATTTGCATGCTCTAGACATAAATCTCATTGCAGCAATGTCAGATGATGAAGATGGTGGCTCACTCATGTTGGCATTGTGATACAAGTATTGTCCTTGATGGAAACTCACTCAGATCAAAGATCATAGTGCAGCAGGTCAACAACAAAGAATTACATATTAGACTCCAAATAATGAAGAAAGAGAGGTATACGTAGGTTCACCTTGTCCAAGTTGTGTATACATGCAGCTTTACTGAACAAAAGGAGCGTATACATACACACGCACGTTCACAGAAGGAAAAGCGTGTATATCTTGGAAAACCAAAAGTTTTTGGTGGAAGGTATTTGACCCAAGGTAATTGGTCTAAGGCATTTGGTCCAAGGTATTGATCCTAAGTAGTTTTGGTCCATGGTATTAATAAAGGCCTCAAACTATATAAGGAGGAGAAGATCATTAGGCCAGTGTGGTGCAAGGATTTGAATATCTTATGAAATGTTGGATCATATATGGAGGTTAATGAGCTTCTGATGGTTTGATTGATCTTATCTAAGGATGCACCTATATGGCTGATGAAGGATGATGGACTGGGATCATAAAGGCTTAAAATTATTATCATTATGTGGTTTGATCTTGAACAATATAGATTTGAATACTGATGCATGTTTTATTCTATAAATGTGATGATCTGGGTATGACTAAAGTCTAGAATAGTTGCGATGTTTTAAGTTAGAATTTATGGATCTGTACATAGGTTCGCTTTAGTAAAAGAGCATATACACGCTGGTTCAACATATCAAAGTAGCGTATACATCATAAATTTGAATTTGCAGATCTGTACACTAGTTCCTTTTGGTAAAAGTGCGTATACACGCTGGTTCGACACATGGAAGTAGCGTATACCTTATGAAGTATGATGTTTAAATTTTCAGTTGTTTCTATTTGCTGTTGTACAATTCTAGGTTTTGTTTTGGGTTCTAGTGATTGTATTCTGGTGACAGTGTTGTGAATGATAAAATTGTTTGATTGTGATTTTCTATAGTGATGATGGGTTTTCAAGTGATTGATTACTTAAGTTGTGGTTGATTAAGAAAGTGATGATTGAGTTTCAACGATTCGTTGATGTAGATGTATTTGATGGTTGTATTGCAGTTATGATTTTATGAGTTCCAATGTTGTTGATGGGTCTAGTATGAAAATTGGATGAAACATGGCCTTCAAATTGTGATGTTGTGTTCCAGGAGTCTCCAGTATGAAAATTCATGAATCGTGGTCCTTGGTGGAAAAGTGGAGTTTTCTGTAGGCTGGCACCTATGTACTAGTAAACATATTGGCTAGTACAAGAGCTAGGTGGTTATAGCTCCCTTCCAGTAGTATCTGGAGAATGCGAGAAGGTTGTAGACTTCTACAGGTGGGTGCCTACGTACTAGTATGAGTCTTCACTAGTACAAGATTGTAAACATATTTTATTATTATTAAAAGAAGGCAGAGACGACAACAACAGGTGGTTTTTACCCACATTGGGTTTCCACCTTATATCTTGGTGTTCATATGTGTTTCTTATGTGTGATGCTTTATTCTACTTTTACTGCATTGTCTAATAAATCTCTGATATACTAGTTTAACCTCAATACATGATAAATGGTCTAAATAAAAATTTCTCTGCATATATGTTGGTTGCTATAAGTACAGTCATGTGTACATGCTAGTTCACTTCACTGAAGTAGCATATATAAATCTGTTTGGGAAATAAAATTATAGATTTGATAATACTGATTCAGCCCCCTCTTAGTATTATTTCGAACAATTGGTATCAGAGCATGTCCTTCAAAAGAAGCTTGATCGCTTGAAGGGAGATCCATCATCATGAATAATCAAGAAAGCGTGGGATCCATCAGTTTGCCAATATTTGATGGGAGCAACTTTGTTTATTGGAAAATAAGAACAACAACCTATCTAAAATCACTTGGAATGGATGTCTGGGAAATTGTGGAAGGAAGATATACATTTCCAGCAACAAATCCTACAGATACGGCAGGTAAAAAGCAATATCAAACCAATGTGAGAGTTGTCAATACTTTATTGGGAAGTCTGTCACAACCAGAGTTTGTCAAATTCATGCAGCTCACATCAGCCAAAGAAATATGGGACAAAATCATTCTGAGCTATGAAGGAGACTCTCAGGTAAAACGTGTTAAGCTTCAAACTCTCAGAATTCAGTATGAAACTCTTAAGATGCATATTGATGAAAGTATAGCTAGTTACTTCTTATGTATAGATGATGTTGTTAATTGTATGAATAATTTGGGTGAAGAAATAAAGGAATTTACCTTAGTTGAGAAAATTTTGAGATCCTTGTCTACTAAATTTGAATCAAAAGTGTCTGCTATAGAAGAAAAACAGGATTTGCAGACTATCACTATGACATAGCTTCACGGAATCTTAACCGCCTTTGAGATGAGAAAAGGGGGACCATTTGATATGAGAGGAGCCGCATTTAAAGCTTCAACAAGAGGAAAGGAAGAACACAATGAATCAGGACATATTTTAGAAGAAGAAGATGAGGTAAACATTGTCAAGAAGCTTCAACAGGGTTCCAGAATATTTAGAGGTAAGCTACCCTTCAAATGCTTTGCCTGTGGTAGAGTCAATCATTATGCTTCCAAATGTCCTCATAAAGATAAATATGAAAAAGGAAAGGAATATGCAAAATGGAATAGAAAACAAGTTGTAAATAAAAGGAGTTACTATACTCATGAAGATAGCGATGGATTATCAAATAGTGATGAAGATGAAAATAGTAATGATTATAGACTTCTAATGGCTTATGAAAATGATAATTTTTGGGATGATTTAGAAGAGGATGACGTTCATGAAGAAATATCTAAAATCAAAATCTGTTTAGAAGAAAAGTATATGATTATAGATACCTTGACATACCAACTTGCTAAAAAAGAAAAACACAATGAAAAACTAGAATGTGAAATTGTGGGTCTAAGAAAGGATTTTGAGAAAACGAAATATCTCAATCATAGATTTGCTAAAGGATCATAAACTTTAAATGAAATTATCAAAGTGCAGTGTTCAACTCTGATAAAGATAGGTCTTGGATATGCTGAAGAAGCATCTCAATCACAGAAACCGTCAACCTCCACTAAAAGCTATCTTGATGCAGCAAAGACCGATGAACAATATGACAATCATTAGCAAAGGCATAAATTTGATCATTAGGTAAATCATACTCACTTTAGTCCAAGGATGAATATAAGCCACAACCAACTACAGGAAAATCATACTCAATTTGCTCCAAAGATAAATATCAATCACCAGGTTAATAGATTCGATAGTCGCAGGAACTTCTTTAATGGGAAATGTTTTTCATGTCATAATTTTGGGCACAAAGCTACTCAATGCGTTGCTTACAAAACCATCATGACTAGAGAAGCACGGAATCACAAGAATGTAACAGTGATCAAGGGAAGTTCCTATAATAACTTTTCTCCTCTTGAAAATGTAATAGAATGCCCAATCTGTAACAATTTTGGTCATGAAGAATATGAATGTAGGAGAAAAATACAGAAAACATCTCAAAAGAAGCAAATGCCATTAATTGCCAAGATATGGAGAAGGAAAGAATCTCAAACAGAAAGATGTGGTATAGCTTTGTATGCATAAGGACAAGAAAAACAATGGTACATCGATAGTGGATGCTCCAAACACATGACAGGTGACAAAGAAAAACTTCACTCATATAATGCCTTAGTAAAGGAAAAGAATGTCTCATTTGGAAATGACACTTCTGTTGTCATAAAAGGTAAAGGTTTTGTTTTCTTGAAAGAAAAGGTTAAAGCTGGAAATGTTATGTATGTAGACGGTTTAAAGCATAACCTGCTGAGTGTTAGTCAAATGTGTGATTAAGGAAATGAAGTGGTGTTTCGATCAAACGGATGTGTTGCTCATGAAATTGATACATGAGAGACCATGATCAAAGGTACAAGAACTCCAAACAATTTATACATACTCAAAGGAGGAAAACAATAGAACTATCTAAGAAAAAAAGATGAAAATTGGCTGCGGCATAGAAGATTGGGACATCTAAGCTTTTCTCAAATAAGAAAAGCATGCAGATTCAAGGTTATTCGTGATCTTCCAAATATTAGCATCCCTGAAAATACAATATGCAAACCATGTCAAATCGATAAGCAAACCAGAGCTCACTTCATGGAAAAGGAAGGGTCAGCTAGTAAGCCTCTTGAACTTGTCCATACTAATTTATGTGGACCATTGAGGAAAAAGTCACCTCGTGGAGAAGAATACTTTATTTTGTTCATTGATGATTTTTCTAGAATGTGTTGTATAGGTCTTCTAAACCATAAAGATGAAGCATTCGAAAAGTTCCAAGCCTTCAAAGCTCTGGTTGAAAATGAATCAGATTGAAAAATCAAATGCCTCAAATCTGATCAAGGAGGGGAATTTACCTCAGATGAATTCTTTTAGTTTTGTGAACAACATGGAATAAAAAGGTAATTCTCCACCACAAGGACTCCTCAACAAAATGGAGTGGTAGAAAGAATGAACAGAACTATTCAACAAATGGCTTGGGCTATGCTAGATGAATCTGGAACTCCTGTAACCTTCTGAGGTGAAGCTGCATTCGCTGCCATAACTATTCTCAACCAAGCAAATGTTCGGGTAAATAGCACTCAAACTCCACATGAACTTTGGGATGGTAAGCCTCCTACTGTAAAATAGTTTAAAGCTTTTGGAAGCAAATGTTATATCAAAAGGACTGATGAAAAACTTGGTAAGTTTGAGCCTAGAGAAGATGAAGGTATTCTTCTTGGTTACTCTTCCCAAAGTAAAAGATATAAATGTTATAATAAAAGACTTGGGAAAATTGTTGAAAATATTGATGTTGTAGTTGATGAAGCATGCAAAAATCCAAAATAGATAAAAACAAAAGATTATAACATTGAAAAATATGGGGATTATTTTCCCACATCAAATCACAATGATATTGAAGAAGAAACCAATTAAGCACCAGAAGAAGAGATAATGATAGAATAAAAGACTTTGTCTAGGTATCTTCAGAAAAATCATCCAGAAACTCAAATTTTAGGGGAAAAGGAGAAAAAGAGGCAGTTGTACAAACAAGAAGAACTATTACAGAGACCTCAAGCTATCTAGAATTACTATCCTCCACCGAACCTCAAAATGTAAATGAAGCATGCAAATATGAATGTTGGGTCAAGGCCATGAACGAAGAACTTGAGAAAATTGAAAAGAATAATACTTGGGAATTAGTTCCTAGACCTCATGATAAAAATATTATAGGAACTCAATGGATATTCAAAAGCAAGTTGAATGAAAATGGAGAAGTCATTAGAAACAAGGCCAAACTTGTTTGTAAAGGGTATGATCAACAAGAAGGTATACATTGTGAAGAAACTTTTGCACCTGTTGCTAGACTTGAAGCCATAAGGATGTTTCTTGCTCTTTCTAGCTTTCAGAAATTCAAAGTATACCAAATGGATGTAAAATCTGCTTTCCTTAATGGAGATTTAGAAGAAGAAGTTTATAATGAACAACCAGAAGGATTCGTTCTTGTAAATGATGCAAAACTTGTATGCATACTCAAAAAGGCTCTCTATGGTCTGAAACAGGCTCCAAGGGCTTGGTATTACCGCCTTGACAAATATCTACACCAACAAGGTTTTTCAAAAGGTTCAGCAGATAGCAATCTATATACAAATATTGAAACAGATAAATTGCTAATTATTGTTGTTTATGTTGATGACATCATTTTTGGTAGAAATGAACAATCCATGAGTCTGAATTTTGGTTAAGTAATGCAGCAAGAATTTGAAATGTCCTTTCTTGGTGAACTTACCTATTTTCTTGGTTTACAAGTTCAACAAAATAAAGATGGTATTTTTCTTTCACAAACCAAATATCTCAAACAAATCTTGAAAAGGTACGGCATGGAAGATTCTAAACCTATATGTACCCCAATGGTGATAGGATGCAGTCTCAGCTCAAATGATGAATTAGCAGTAGTACATCAACCAAATTACAGATCCATGATTGGCGGTCAGCTTTATCTAACAGGTACCCAACCTGACATCATGCATGCAGTAGGAATAGTTGGAATATTCCAAGCAAATCGAAAGGAATCACACCTTTAGGCAATCAAAATAATTTTCAAATATCTTTAAGGAACTCAGAACTTTGGTTTATGGTATCCTAAGATATAGATCTTACTCTTCATGCATATACAGATGCATATTGGGAAGGAAGTGTTGGTAACAGAAAAAGCACTAGTGGTGGTGCATTCTATATGGGTTCCAGGTTAGTGTCTTGATTCAACAAGAAACAAATTTCAATTGCGTTATCTACAGGTGAAGCAGAATATGTAGCTACTGCATCTTGCTGCACACAACTACTTTCGATGATGCAAACCTTGCAAGACATTCAAATCACATGTACTCCACCCATCTCCATTCTATGTGATAATACAAGTGCCATCAGTATTTCAAAGAATGCAGTCATGCAGTCCAAGACCAAGCACATACCCATCAAATACCATTTTCTACATGAATAAGTGCTTGAACAAAAGGTCAAATTGGAGTATGTTCCCTCCAAAGAACAGGTTGCTGATATATTCACTAAACCACTGCCTAGAGAGACATTTGAATATATTAGACAAAAGTTGGGAGTAGTTGCTGCATCATCCTGCTGTTAAATCCAATTTTTCAGAGAAAGGTTATTATACGCGTGTTTCATGAACTATAGTCACGTACACATGTGGGTTTCTGTGGGTCAAGGAGCGTATATGTTTTTCAGGCAAGAAAAATAGTGGGGCAGGCTCTGATATGGGTGCTCTGACTGATATTGATGTGAATGTCTATCGATATGCTTTGTTCATTAATTTTTATCTGACTGACAAAGATGCCTTGATCATTGACATGTTAACAATGGACACGTAGCATAGGTTCAGGGGGAGCATACATTCAGAATTGTTGGCATTATGGTTGATGAATCCAGCTATGGCTTTAGATATTTATACCATTTGTTGCTTAAGTCATGTAAAAGTCTAGGGTGTGATATGTCTTCTCATACATTTGAATGAGTCCTCTTGGATAAATGATGTAATTTGTATCCCCACTTTACATGGGATGGATGATGTAATATTTATTGTTTCTGTCATGTATAAACAATTGGTATATCCCCACTTGGTTGGGAGAGGGATCTATGTATGCGTCATTGGTGATAGGAAGGTCATCCTATTCTCTTAGAAAATATTTTTGTAAACTCTGCTTGTGCTCAGGGGGAGCATGGACGGTTTCAGTGCATCTCAGCATGTATAAAAGGGGAGCTCAATCAGAGAATTCAACATGTACTAAGGGGGAGCATGAACAACATAATGTATGTCAAAGGGAGAAAATATCTTGGTCCACCCTTTGCCCTTGATGTAAAAGGGGGAGAGTGAATTGGTGTTGTTGTTGCCATCAAGTCAAAAGGTGGAGATTGTTGGCATTATGATATCGGTGTTGTCCTTGATGGCAACTCACTGAGATGAAAGATCACAATGCAACAGGTCAACAAAAAAGAATTAAAGATCAGACTCCAAAGAATGAAGAAAGAGAGGTATATGCAGGTTCACCTTGTCCAAGCTGCATATAGATGCAGGTTTACTGAACAAAATTAGCGTTTACATACACACGCACGTTCACGGAAGGAAAAGTGTGTATATCTTGGAAAACCAAAAGTTTTTGGTCCAAGGTATTTGAACTAAGGTAATTGGTCCGAGGTATTTGGTCCAAGGTATTGGTCCTAAGTAGTTTTGGTCCATGGTATTGAGAAAGGCATAAAACTATATAAGGAGGAGAAGATCATTAGACGAGTGTGGTGCAAGGATTTGAATATTATGAAGTGTTGGATCATATATGCAGGTTAATGAGCTTCTGATGGTTTGCTTGATCTGATCTAAGGATGCACCTATACAACTGGTGAAGGGTGATGGACCGCGATCATAAAGGCTTAAAAGTATTATCATTATGTGGTTTGATCTTGAACAGTCTAGATCTAAATACTAATGCATGTTTTATTCTGTAAATGTGATGATCTGGGTATGACTGAAGTTTGGAATAGTTATGATGTTTTAAGTTAGCATTTACAGAACTGTACACATGTTCGATTTAGTAAAAGAGCGTATACACATTGGTTCAACATATCAAAGTAGTGTATACATCATAAATTTGAATTTGTAATTCTGTATGCTAGTTCCTTTTGGTAAAAGTGCATATATACGTTGGTTCGACACATGGAAGTATCATATACCTTATGAAGTGTGATGTTTAAAGTTTCAGTTGTTTTTATTTGCTGTTGTAGAGTTTTGGGTTCTGCTTTGGGTTTTGGTGACAGTGTTCTGAATGATCAGATTGATTGATTGTGATTTGCTATAATGATGATGGGTTGTCAAGTGATTGATTGATTCATTTGTGGTTGATTCAGAAAGTGATGATTGAGTTTCAGTGATTGGTTGATGCATATGTATTTGATGGTTGTATTGCAGTTATGATTTTCTGAGTTTCAATGTTGTTGATGGGTCCAGTATGAAAATTGGATGAAACGCGGCCTTCAGATTGTGGTTTTGTGTTCCAGGAGTATCCAGTTTGAAAATTCATGAAATGTGGTCCCTGGTGGAAGAGTGGAGTTTTCTGTAGGCTGGTACCTACGTACTAGTAAACATATTGGCTAGTACAAAAGCCAGGGGGTTGTAGCTCCCTTCCAGTAGTAGCTGGAGAACAAGAGAAGGTTGTAGCCTTCTGCAGGTGGGTTCCTGCGTACTGGTATGAGTTTGTACCAGTGCAAGATTGTAAACAGATTTTCTTATTATTAAAATAAGACAAAGATGACAATAGCGGGTGGTTTTTACCCACATTGGGTTTCCACTATATATCTTTGTCTTCATGTGTGTTGCTTATGTGTGATGCTTTATTCTTCTTTTACTGCACTGTCTAATAAATCTCTAATATATTGGTTTAAGCTCAATACATGATAAATTGTCTAAATCAAAAGTTCTTTGCATATACGCTGGTTGTTATAAGTACATTCGCGTGTACATGCTAGTTCACTTCACTAAAGTAGCGTATAAAAATCTGTTTGGGAAATAAAATTTTAAATTTGATAATACTGATTCACCCCCCTCTCAATATTATTTCCAACAACTCATTCACGTATTATAAATGTTTCTCAAACCGCCTTGGTATTCTGATATAGTTTATGTTCTTCAACATCTTTCACCACCTCTTGGAATGTCAAGAAGTAAAGGTAGATCACTAAAACTAAAGTCTACAAAATTCTGCATTTTAAATAGTGCTCTCTATTGGAAAGATCCAGGAGGGATTCTTCTTAATTGTCTGGTTCAAGATGAAGCTCAGCAGGTAATGAATGATTTTCATAGAGGTGATTGTGGCAGTCATTTTTTTTGGAAAACAATAGCTAACAAAGTGTTGAGAGCAGGATATTATTGGCCAACTTTGTTTTCAGATTTATATAAGACAGTTATGAGCTGCCATGAATGCCAAGTTTTTCAAGGAAAAAGCAAGTTGATTCCTCTTCCTTTGAAGCCAATTGAAATAAATGCACCTTTCCAGCAGTGGGGACTTGATTCCATAGGAGAAATCCATCCTTCATCATCAACACAACAAAGATGTATTTTGACAGCTACCGATTACTTCACCAAGTGGATTGAGGCCATTCTGACAAGGTAAGCCACAGATACGGTAATTATCCATTTTTTAGAATCTAATATCTTGCCTCGTTTTGTTTACCCTCACAAGATTATAACAGATAATGCAACAACATTTAAGACAAAGAGGATGGTCATGTTTTTCAACATGTACAATATTACATTGGCTCACTCCACATCATACTAACTGCAGGGCAATGGATTGGCTGAGTCATCAAATAAATCCTTGGTGAACATTATCAAGAAAATGTTGGAGGCAAACAAGAAGAATTGGCATCGAAATATTGTTAATACCTTGTGGGCCGACAGAGTGAGCAGCAAGAAATCAATAGGTATGTCACCTTTTGAGTTGGTTTATGGTGATGATATGGTATTTCCCACATCACTTGCAGTCCTGGTCATGAGATTATTACAAGAAGCTGGCAGCGAATAGGATGATATTCAGCGCAGAATTAATCAAATGATTCACTTGCAAAAAACAAGGGAAGAGGTTTCCCAAAATACTTTCCGGTTGCAAGAGAAGATAAAGAAAATTTATGACCGCAAAACCAAGGCAGAAAAGTTTCAGTTGGAAGATGCAGTGCTATGATGGGATGCACGAAATGAAGAAAAATGAAAGCATGGTAAGTTTGACAATCTATGGAAAGGACCGTATAAGATCTCAGACTATCGAGGACAAAATGCTTTTTTGTTAAACAAAATGGATGGTCAAGTATGATCCTGTTGTAGATCTAAGTTGAAAATATATGAGAACACAAATATACCCATAAATAATCAGATAGAAATAGATAAAAATTCTTCACTTTATTAATCAAACCCTTAAGGTAGGGAAACACCATACATTCACTCCTTAAGGAAGGAGAACACTCCACAAGCCATATGCCTGTTCATACAATAATCCTTAACATCTCTTAATGGGGAGTCTCTAGCATCTATATAGGCCTCATACATACAATACCATAGGTCATTACCATGGTTCCCTCAATACCATCTATCTAATACAATGGGCTTATTACATTATTGCTAACTACTTGTGGTCCCTTACATGATACGGTTAACCACCTTATTTATTACTATGGCCCATCCCATTATTACATTATTCCCTTGGGTGCCTCCCTTTGTACCCCATATTATCCCCCCTAGGTATACTACATTCCACCCCCCTTAACATGTTTCGTCTTCAAAACATGGGAAGAACACAAATAATAAGATCTACTCAAAAGAGTAGTCCACTGGTACCATGCATGTGCATCTAGCCATCAAAGAGAAAGATGAACTCTCGATCTAGCTGGCGTGTCGCTTGCTTGACATGGAAGTTGATCCTCGTAGCTCTTTTGTGTTGATGTATAGTAGGTGGATCGTCGCCCCTCTCTATATGCCATGCAGGGGCTATTGTCCTTGTAGCTAATTTGTTGTCATCTTGTTGGTTGTTTTCTTGCTAGGTGATGTGGGTGGTGATATGCTGAAGTGTTAACCAAGAGTGTATCTTTCTTTAATTTACCACCTAATGGAGCCTTATTGGTATCTGGTACATGTTGTGGTGCCTGTTGTTGTTTCTTATCTTCCAATATTACTTCAACCATTGAATCCTCATCTAATGTAACATTTTCTACTTCAACCTCCTTGGACTCTACCTTTTTTTCTGGTACCTAGTTTAACGTTTGTGTTTGGTTGTCGACCATCAATGGCTCATCATTTGATATGTCAGTCCCTAGAACATCTTCTACTTCAGCCTCCGTGGACTCTACCTATTTATTGATGGAAATATCCTATAATGTAATTTTCTTCCTTTTATACCAGAGCTTTAGGAATTTCTTCTGCACATTAATGTTGATAGTACCCGCCGATTCCATCCAAGGGTATCCCAAAACAACATCCACATTAGCCATATCTAAAGAATAAAAATTAGAATGCAAGACATACCTGTCCATAGAAATCTTCTAATCTTTATAAACTTGCACCTCCTCCTTATTAACCTATGTGTGCTCCATTTGTTTTGTTGGGACTTACAATTTTTTTGCCAATTTGACATTTATAAGCTTTTGCTTGCAACTAGGATTTATAGACACAATGATCTTCTCCTTATGAAGCAATCTATGAAATTGCAATAAGGAGATACCAGTGGGAAATAACCCCACATGTTTCCCATTATCTTGTTTTCTGGCATGAGACCATTTGTCTAAAAGTAATTTTTCAAATTCTTCATCTGAAAGGTTGTACAACTTCTTGCTCTCAACTGATCTAAACCATTTGGGAGCCTCATCTTCCATATTAGTCGCTATGAAAAGTTTCCAATGTTTTACCCATAATGACTTTTGATTTTTTATGAATTCTTCAATAGTAGGACCATTATCCTTTCCTGCAAAATATAGAATTGCCATGAAGAGGGTTTTGAAAATGAAGCGCTTACTTGGCGAAAATTTGAAATGGCCACAATTCCATTAATATTGCTTAGAATCCCTATTATGACCTATTTTCGGAAATGGAACAACCATTTTTCATCTTCCCATATGGTAGAAATCCCCATCTAGATACTAGAATTTACAATTCACATTGCACTTGTCCTGTCGTCACAAAAAATTTCTAAAAAAATAGCTAATTTTAAATCAGCGATATTTCCCTCATCCGGACTTAGATTCGACTGCGTTTTTTTGAAATTCGGTATTTTTTCACAAATAATATAGATCTATAATTAATTTCTGCAGATTTTGTACCAGAACGTATAGATCTTCTTCGCAAAATCATCGCCTCGAAAAATGTTTGCAAGCAATATCTCCCTCATCCGGACTCTCATTCGGCCATTTTTTTTTCAAATTGGGTATTTTTTCACCAAAAACCCATATTTGTAATTAAATTCTACAGATTTTGCATCAAAACATATAGATCTGCTCCACAAACTCGCCACCCCGAAAAATGTCTGCAACACAACTAATTTTTAAATCAACAATAACTCCCTCAGCCAGACTCTGATTTGGCCGATTTGTTTTTTCAAATTGGGTATTTGTTTAGCAACAACCAAGATCTGCAATTAGATTCTACAGATTTTGCACTAGAACGTACAGATTTGTTCCACAAACTCGCCACCCCGAAAAATGTCTACAACCCAACTGATTTTTAAATCAGCAACATCTCCCTCATTTGGACTTCGATTCAGCTGATTTTCTTTTTTAACTTGGGTATTTTTTCACAAAAAATCTAGACCTACAATTAGATTTTTTAGATTTTGCACCAAAACATACAAATATGATTTGCAAAATTGTCGCCCCAAACAATTCCTGCAATATATATATATATATATATATATATATATATATATATATTCTCTACTTTGCCCAAGAAAGTGCTCTGATACCACTTGTTATAGATCTGATATGAAAATATAAGACAATATAAATAAACCCAATAACTGTAAATAATCACCAGAAATAACAAGATCTGTATATAGATAGAAATTTTTCTTTATTGATAAAAAACCCTTCAGGTAGGGCGACACCATACATTCACTCCTTAAGGAAGGAGAACACTCCACAAGCCATATGCTTTTTCATACAATAATCCTTGACATCTCTCAATCAGGAGTCTCTAGCCTCTATATAGGCCTCATACATACAATACCATGGGTCATTACCATGGTTCCCTCAATACCATCTATCTAATACCATGGGCTTATTACATCATTCCTAACTACTTCTGGTCCCTTACATGATACAGGTTAAGCACCTTATTTATTACTATGGCCCATCCCATTATTACATTATTCCCTTGGCTACCTCCCTTTGTACCCCATATTATCCCCCCTAGGTATACTATAGATCCTCAAACACTTCTACTTTTGATGATGTTCCCTGAAGTTGTTTCACCGTCATTGTATATACCAGTTCGCTTTTCCTTGCAAGATTTCAAGTACATTGTCATCTGAGCTTGGGGCCCGAAGTGAAGCCTATAAATTTTGAATGATTAGTGTCGAGTTTGGTTGATTTGGTTTGTAGTCAAGTTTTAGAGTCGATTGTGAGTTAGTTTTCAGTGTGTATTGAGTCATTTTTTTTTTTAAATTGTAAAGAAAGAGGGGGTTCTTCTTGTTTAGTCTTTTGTTTGTTTGACCGTATTGGCCGAATCAGCTAGGCACTTGGTCTATGGTTTTCTTGACACATCTAACGAGCTACCATCCCCAATAAGGCCAATGTTAGTGTCAGTATTTGCATGCTTCCATAAGGGATCAAATTTTCTCTTTGCATTTTCATTTTAGGGGTCCCATACTGAAATTTTTACAACATTTCATTAGGTCATGTCAAACTGATCCATTGATGGTTGTCTTCTCTTCAAAAAATCTACTTTCTCCCTCATAAATTATAATTGTTGACCCATCTTCAGGTTGCCTTCGGTCATAGTTTCATGGTTAAAATGCAATAATATTTTCATTAGGTCATAGGGCATGTTTTCATTAGGTATTAGGGTTTCATTTCCAAGGTCAAGAGCATGATTTAAAGGTGTAAATAAAAGGCAGCAAGGGTGTGACGATGATAAATAAATCAAGAATGATGGCTAATAAGTCATAGTCACTATATAATTATCTTTTTAACTAATGTAATTTTCACCTCAAAAAACATGTTTTTGAGGTGAAAACAGAGTATTTTGAGTTAATTTGTATTTCTTATGTAATTTTAAGTCATTTTATGTAATAAATAATCCCAGCTACACCAATGCATCTCTCATTGCTACAAGACAATGAAACACTACAAAAATTAGTTGAAATGGAGCATTGTCCACCTGAAAAGGAACAAAAAAGAAAAGGCATTAAAAATAGAGATTTGAAAAAGGTAAAGAAACATTAGAAGGTGGGTTTTTCTAGTGAAAAATCAAAATCTACTTCTATATAAGGTGTCACATTTCATTATTAAATTCATCATTCTCATTTGGCAAAGAAGGAGTCAAAAAGTGAAGAAAAGAGGAGAGGTTGAGTGAGTTTTGGGCCAAGGAGAAATGGCGCTACGCTTTTGGAGTTTGGCGCTGCATGTTTCAGGCAGTGGAGGTGGCACTGTGCATTCATGGGGTGGTGTTGTGCGCACAAGCTGAGTGTTGCGCATAGGGCATTTTCGGTAGTGCAAAATAACACTGTGTTGCGTGTTCAGGAGGGCACTGCGTGCCTGTAGTAGGCACTATGCATTGAGCAGCAAAGACCAAAAAAGAATCCAACTTCATAAAAACTTCCAAAAGCACCCTCTCATCTCTCAAATAAGTAAGTGCCCTCACTATACCTCATCATTGAGCTATAATTGAAGTGTTTGAAGGTAATTTACCATGAAAAATATGAAACCCTAGATTCTCCCTCAATTACACCCAAGAAACCCTAATCCCCTCTACTTATCTCACCATCTATTACCAAAGCCCTGAAACTCTCCGCTATATCACTCCATAGCATTCTATACCCCCTCATCCTTCATCTCACAAGTTATGTTTCGAAAAAGGACCTAATCCCCTCTCCCCCAATTTCATGATTCATACCCTCCCCTTCATTTTCTAGCCCACCAAATTACCTCACAAGGTCATCTCCCATTCCCTCACTCCTAAATCACTCTTATTCACTCCCTTCATCCCTTTTCTAGGAGTGCACAACCTCAAACTTTTCAAACATGGACAGAGAAGACAAAGACTATGAGGAGGAGGAAAACACTCACAGTGACAGTTTGACAGATAAACCTTGGCATCCGAGAAAACCACACAAGCAGGGAAAATTCTAAGAACCCCCCCTAAATTTATATGTATAATAAATGGGCGAATCTCCATTTTACATAGGAAAAATGGAAGGCAATTTTCTCAATAATATAATATGTATATATAATTTTTTGGCGAATCTCTCACCAAGCATGGCGAATATTTTACTCAATTATAAAATCTTGTAAGATCTTAGTGAGTCTTTCACTAAATAATAAAATTTTGTAAAGTCCTAGTGAATCTTAGCATTGTGAACTCTTAGAGAATTTTTTGAAAAAGTATAAAACCATATATGACAAGAGCCACATGGTGGCAATATCACTGCTTTTTTTTCACATTTCCACGACATGGAACTTGTTTATAAAGTTATAAAAAAGCCAACCAAGTCCCTTATAATATGCAGGTAAGCTTATAATAGAGTCTAATACCTCTACTATGCTTGTCTTCATTCAAGTGTCATCGCTGCTATGCTTAACATTGTGAATCACAACTCTCTCAGAAGTTAACTCTATAGTGTAATTAAAACCTTTGGAAATTGAATCGGACAACTCTATAAAAAGGATTAGTAAAATAGAAGATTGTGTGAATAAGCCCACTAACTATCACTGCTAAACAATCAATCTAGACTATTAAGTCTTCCATCTTGATCAAAATCGTGCTCACGATCAAGGGAGTGCGACCACTGGGCTTGAAATAATGGCCATCATAGCTTCCAATAATCAACAACCACCTTGCAAGGACATCCTAGCTCATGTCTCATGAATTTTATTCATCAGTATTAACTGATATAAATCTTATAAACATAATATTAGAATCCTCTCCAGATTCATTGTTAATACAAGGGTAAAGGAAATTTTCTAGCTCAAGGCACTAGCCAATACCAACTTTGGTATTTGTGACCCCTTTGTGGGGATGCACCTACCCTGCCCCATTGGGTTTCTACCTTGTAACATAGTTCAAGGATCACAAGACACATAGTGAATGGAAAAGAAGCATTATAGAACACACAATTTCACAGAAGGAAGAAAAATCGTAGCCATTTCAATATCAAAATCTTAACCATTGATTAATAAAGAATAACAAGTAGTGTAATGAATTGTTTTGAGTTATTTATTTACAAGCTGTAAAGAATGTAGTGGAATGGAAAATATTACTTAGGCAACCCTTCAATATTTTCTATTAATATGTTTGTGCATGTACATATGAAATTAAGAGCATTGTTGAATACAAAGTTTCCTTTTCTCTTGCCTCCATTTTGACAAATCAGTGTGAAACCAGTGTCACTTTGAATCTCCTTTCCTGTGTGGATGTTTTGACAAATCAATGTGAAATCAAAATCACTTTGAATTTCCTTTCCTGCGAGGGATCACATCCATAGTTGATTAGTAAAAGATAATCTACTATATATTATGTTCAAGAAACTGACTGCAATCTACAATGGAAACGAGACCTCAATTCTTATTCTGAATTTGAATATCTCAGGACAACATAAGAGATAAAAATGCATATGGCCTTAGTAGCTAGAAAACAATCACTCCATCATTACAGGACCACCTAGATTTCGGCACTTAATCTAAATAATGGCACTAGCTGCAGTGCTTATTTGCATTAACTCCATGGAAAAGCAACAACAATGTTTCAAAGCACACTTACTGCAAAAGTTGTAACGTTCCGAGAATATTTAATGATAGCATATGAACCTCCTAGCTATGGTGGGGAAACAAGGGAACCCAAATCTTGGAAGATATCTCATACCAAATCTGGGAAAAAAATAAAAAAGGGAAAAAATCAAAATCTATAAATCAAGCAATGAATCGTTTACAAATCAAATACAATTCCTTTAACTAACAGTTAAATTGTGGTGATATATTTAAATATTTAGTAAGAGGAGAACTTCAAACCATGGAATATTACCTTTGGCATTATTGTCATCCCTCAGTGACTAAGATTACAAATCAATACTTATGGAAAGATTGTAAGAAATTATGTGAAATAATAAAGCATAACCTCTATTTTCAAGCAACAAAATCAAGACATTGTTACATCTAGAGCCATAATTGATACATAATCAATGAATCAAATCCTTGTATGGCACAGGATTGTTTCACAACCTCTATTTTCTCAATAACAAAATCAAGACACTGTATGTGGTTATTTCCAAAAGGAAACTACATTTTAATTTGGAAGAGGATCTTATCAAAAGACATGGATTTATTCAAAGCTACAAAGCCTAATGGGTTACTGAAAAATAAGTTGGAATATGGAATCATGATACTTAAATTGAAAAAATATGCTTTCCTTTTAGAAACATTACAGTTATACAATGTTTTTTGAAAGCATTAGAATTTGAAATTGGGCCTTTCTATCAAGACAAATTTTCATTAATAGAATGTACTTTCCTACCCGAAACGTTGTAGATATCCAAGAAAAGCTTGAAAAACATAAGAGAACTTAGTGTAATGTACTTTATTTCCTTCCTTAACATTATTAAAGAGTTGAGGTTCCCCAAGTCATTAGGTAACATTCAAAGGAAATGACAGTTAGTAATAGTCCAATTCACAACTGAAGATGTGTCACAAATACGAGGGGGCATCTCCTCCAAATCACAAAAGTGCTCCAGGTTAAAATATAGCATTATTGGAAGCCTAATGCTCGACTGGGTGTTATTGAACCCAAAAATTTTTCCAATCTTCACTAAAAGATTAAAGATAGCTTCTCTAAGTTCTACATGACTTTACTATGCTCTTGAAGTGGGGGCACATGCAAGCTCTCCAAGTGTATAGTCTTAAACTAAGTGAAGATAAGGCTGATAGATCATTCAGTGTGGATCTCTTTAACCCATAACTGAATACTATGTCTCTCTTGAACCCATAATTGAATACTATTAGGACTTTCAATTTTTTCATGGAACTCAAAAATGTTGGAAGAAAGTATTTGCTTCCAAAAAGAGTAAAACTAAAGCCTCTACTTGAGGACAATTGAAGTCACACCACTAACACTTCTTCATGGAATCTGTATAGGTAAACCACAAAATCAGAATTCCATTAGAATATTGTGTTTATTGAATACACAAATGAAATCATTGCATTTCTTTAAAATATCTTTTGAAATCAAAATTACCGAAATTACATATCGATAACCTAGTGGGTGTAGGATAAAATTCACTTGTTTTATTCACAGAAAGCATGAGAAAAAACCTAATACTATATATAAAACCAAGAAAAATTCAAATTCATCACTTCTAGGGACCTCGTAACCACCCTGCCAATACACAAGTATGTTCTTGTTTTCAATTAGAAAAATTACCCAAATTACAATATGTTTACTCGCCTATGTTGGAAAGTTATAGAAGGATGACTAGTGCAATTAATCCATTCCTTTTAGCCCTGTATTTGTTTTAGTTTAAAACATAAGTATACAAATATACCTGTCCAATGTTTATGCTTTAACCATTCACCTTAATTTGTTTTTACAATATAATTTCTTAAGTCTATTTAATATCTTCATTATCATAAAAACCAACCTATATCCATCTTAACTCCACATCTACCACTCTTAGGAGCATGGAATCTATTTATCCCTCTGAGCACTTGGTAGACCCAGGATTAAGATGGATCTAAGATGATAGAATTTCCCATTTAAATAGTCTATGCTCACATGAATACCATGGTATTACCATGGG
>APFE030373192.1:7443-28546 GCA_000404065.3 Pinus taeda
ATAAAAATTATATATTATTCGTTTTTGGATATACATATACATCTATTAATAAACAAATAAAATTAGCAAAATTAACAAATGAATTATTTTAATATTATTTACCTAATTTAGCTTATTTCAAAAAATAATAATAAATTAAATAAAACAAGAATGTTAGTGGTTTGACTTGGGTCATTAGGTCAAAATTAGCCGTTGGCAATATAGCCGTTGGAGTCTCTGCACATCCTATTTAACAAGCGAAGCTGGATTAGTTATTCAACTTGTCCTGACGATGAACCACACTGGTTGGTTCGAAACGCGTTGACAAAAGATGGTTTATGTGATTTCGCCGAAAACTCTCTAAACATTGTTATGGATCACAGAAGTCTAAATTCCTTAAAAACTCACATGGATTGACCTAGAAATGATCCTAGCCATTGATTAAGTTCTAATCTTGGCTGTTGGTGCTCAAACATTAGATTATAAAAGAAATTCGATGTGGTGATGGAGATCATCCAGTGCAGATACTCAATTTCCCAAGCAGTTTGATTTTCTTAGTAGCAGCAGCTTAGCAGAGAAGATAGATCCAGAGGGTGAGTAGTAGGTGGAAGAGGAGAGTAATAGAATTCAGGAGGAAGTTTTTTAGTTCTCGGAAGAGTCGAAGGAAGGAAGGCCGAAATCTTCAGAGTGCCGGCGTAGAAACGACGCAGAGGGTGACGCGAGCATCTTAGCACAGAGGCTGGGAAGCTATTTCGGAAGCAGAAAATAGTTGTGGGGTGAGAGAAAATTCTCACAATATTTTTGCCAGTATTTTCTTCAAATTAGATTGCCAACTGAGCATCTAAATTATTGTACTTAGAATTGTTGTTGAACATTAATAATAAAACCCTCATTTGCTGCACCGGTTTTCCCAAGTTGGGTTTTTCAAGGGGAAATTGTCCAAAAATAACTGTGTCAAATTTATTGTGTGTGCTAGAATTTCTCAGTTTCGAGTATTTTATTTTGCGCAGTATTTTATGGTGAAAATTGCAGCTGTGATTTTATTCGTTATTTCCGTAGCAAATAAATTGCATAATTAGTTTTTGAGTTAGAAGAATAATCTCCAGTAGCTACAATAGATAAAATTTCACATTTCCCCTTTCTTTCTTACACAAGAGCATAGGTGTACTCATAGTCTTGTTGCTTGCAATTTGTATTTTTTAGTATATATTCTCACCATTTGTGATTCAATTTCTCTTGCATAAGATTTCATCTTCCTCTTGATAATCAGACAGTTTCTCATCAAAGCTTGAGGATTAGGGTTTTCTATGAAGACATTTTCTAGGGATCCATAGGTGGAGGCTTGAAAATCAAGAGATCTACATATTTGAGACATCTTCTAACCTCATCTGTGGATAAAACCCTCTATCTCTCTATCTTGTGCACAAATCTTCCTCTTGAAGACTTCAAAATTAAGTTGTCCAAGTTAAATCTATTGGAGGAAAATCAAGTTCCCTCACTTGAGGAACTCTCCGTTGTAATTTTGTAAATAAGCATTGTAAATATTTTTCTCATTTTTCATCTTGTATTTTGGGAAGGGTATTTTCTCATTGAAGCTCTTGGTTGTAAACTTTCCTCAAGATCTAAGTCCCTCATTTCTTTATAAGAGGGCATTTTAAATAATAATAAAAGAAACTTACTTTTGAGGGAGCTTGGGGATTTCCCCTTTGGCATTCCGATCTCCTCATTTGGAAGGAGGATCTTTGGGTGATTGGTGACTAACTTGTTTCTTTTGTTTTGTTAGTTTAGTTTCTTGCTCATTTCATCATCTAATTGCTCTCATCTAATAGCTGGATCTAATCTCTAACTCCTACATTTCATAGAATATTTTTTTTTTCTCGATTAAACTATTCTATTATATACAAAACCAAATTACATTTACAAGCAAGCTGTCTGAAAGATCTAGCTGCCTGAAAGAGTGGTAGCCTGGAACAACCATTTGTAGCAGAAAAAGAGGGCGAACCTGTTCATTCCCTCACAGGGGCGATGGTGACTAGTTGAATCTCTCCCGCGCAGGGGAGGACAAAAATTGGCACCCAAGCATTACTAGAACCGACCTTACGCCGCAGCGTTGGAATTTTGCCACATTGATACACTGACACAAAAAATAATTGGACACTAAGACATGCCAGAGACACTTGGACACATGGACCTAACCAAAAAGAAAGGCATAACCAGAATCCCTCCCGAGCAACATCACCTGAGACCTTGTAGCAGATTAGTCTTCCGGCACCTCCTCCACAATTGGGCACCATCCATATTCTTCCGCTTCCTGAGCTTGGCCCGCTTTCGCTTCGGCCGCTTCGGGCTGCGTCTGGTCCTCCTCCGTCTGAAGGTGTGGCCGTTCCGTTGCTTTCCCCTTGTCCGCAGAGGGCAGTTCTGTGGTTTTTGCAATATCGACCGGTGCAGCGATGTCTTGAGGAGCACTAGTTCCGCCCTTGTCCTGGGCTTCATCAATGAAAAGGACAAAGACGTGGGCATTAATCCGGGGGCAATTCAAAGGGCTGTTGAAGGTGAAGACAGCTGAGCCGAAAAAGGGCGAAGACGAAGACCCAGGTGAGCTTGCCTCCAGATATTGGTTGTGCCTAAGAGAGCTAGCACCTCCCAAATGAGGGCAATGGCAATGGCAGCGACAGTGGGGAAAGGTCTCTGCTTCGGATGAAGGGCGCGAGGACCCTCCTTGGTTGGAGCCGCGATGACTCAACATCTGCTGCCGAGGCCTGACCATATTAACAGGGCTATACAGAGCTAAATTGAGATGCAGGAAGCCGGGAGGAGCGTATACAGGCTGGGCAATCAAACCAGGGCTGGAATATGTCAGCACCAGAGGCGACATAAGAACCCCAGACCCTGCCCAAATGAACATGGTAACTCCTGTGTCGCCACTGTATATAATATCCCTTCCTCTGCCTCGAGGGTCGCCCTCCATTAATAAGGTCTTCAAGAGTGCCACGGAGCCGAGCTCTGTAGCGCAACCAAAAGTGGGCGGAGCGTAAATGCTCCTTGGCTGCCGTCCCCTGACATTTAACTCAGACCTCTGGGAATGTCCTTCTCCACTGGCGTCCAGGTCACCTCTGCGCATGGCGGGCAGGTGGCCTCCCCTGCACGCCCGTCCCATCACCTTAATCGCTCTGGTTTGCACCCGCATCCGGGAGGGTGATATCATTTTGGACCAGGTGATTGCATTCCTGTGCCTGTTCATGATTCTTTAATATGTCTAGAGTTCCTGCTTGTAGAGTATACTCACTTTCCACACCAATATTGGCCATAAAATCAGCTACCTTGTTGCCTTCTCTTCTTATGTGATTGAAGGTGATGGCTCTGTTATTAAGTAGTTCTTGCTCCATGGCTTCCAGTCTTGCTTCAAGCCTCCAGCTAGTGGCTATTTTCTTTGCTTGAGAGCCATTTAGGAGATGCTTAGCCATGTTGATTAGGATCTGAGAATCTCCTTCTACCTCTAGGGGATGGAAGTTGTTATGCCTAGAAAGAATGAGACCTTGCCATAGGCCTTCTAACTCAGCCGAGTTGTTTGTGTCCCACCCGATGTTTCCAAAGTAGATCTGAAGAGGCGTGCCAACATGATTTCTGAAAATTCCGCCATATCCAGCTATCCCAGGATTGCCTTTTGAGGCTCCATCAAAATTGAGTTTGAAAGAGTGCTTAGGAGGGGCAGTCCAAGAGACCTCTTTGGTGCTGCTGCCGTTATGCTGGATTTTGTTGTGGAGCTTCTGGGGAAGATGCATATGCCAGTTTTCCCAGATAGCCTTCTCATTATCTAGTGTTGGAAGGTCTTCCGTATTCCAGGATCTAAGCAGCAAGGTTTCTTCTAAATTCCCACAGACCTTGCTCCAGATAGTTTCAACCGGGGAATACTGATCTTTGAATATTCTCTTGTTCCTTTCTTTCCATATGTTCCATAAGAGCAACCCAGGAAGAATACTCCATAAATGGTTGAGAATTTCACTTTTATATGGATTCATTTGCCAGTGTCTTAAGGTGTTTATGATATCATCTGGAAGCCTGCATTTTCTTTGACACCTGAAACTTGCCTTTTCCCACAATTGGTTGGCCAAGGGGCAAGCGTCCAAGAGGTGGTGGATGGTTTCCTCTTGAGATTTGCAGTTAACACATATGGAGGGGCCATGATAGTTTCTCTGTCGGAGTTTATCCCAGGTGAGAATTCTTTGGTGTCCTACCAGCCATAAAAAGAGAGAGACTTTAGGCCATGAACCAAACCCCCAGATTTTGCTCCAGATTGGATCAGGGGGGGTTGGGTTTGTGCACATGATTTTGTAGGCCTCTGAAGTGGTGAATGCACCCTTACGCCGATAACCCCATTGTAGAATGTCTGTGTCTTCTGAATATCTGATGCTCCTTTTGCGTAGCTCCTTTTCCAATTCTTCTGTGAATGGATATTCCATGTTTCTGGTAAGCTGGGTACCTTGTTTCCATTTTCGAAATCCTTGCTCTGGTTCTTGAGCCCAATGCTCCCATATCTTATCCTATTGCTGAGCCTCTCCGATGAAATTGGGAGGCATATTTAGGATGCCGTTAAGCTTTGGCAGTTGGTTCCAGGCGTCCGTCCAAAATCGTGCAGTTCTGCCATTTCTTACTTCCCAAAAACTATGCTGCTGAATCAACTGGAAGTGTTGTTTGGTCGCGTTCCATATTAGAGAGCCGTTGACACTGGGAATGAATCTTATGAGTTCCTCCTGTGGCCTGTGGTTGGCATACTTAGCGGTCCAAATGGCAGCCCACGGTTTTTCCGGGGAAGAGAGCCATTGCCACCAAATTTTGGCACTCATGATGGCATTACTGTGATTGGCGTCTCTCAGGCCAATACCTCCTTTTTCCTTGGTTGTGCAGACAGTGGTCCACTTTACCAGTGCCCATTTGCGGTTTGTGGCTGAGTTCCCCCAAAGGAAACCTCTTTGTAGGTCTCTTATTCTTTTTAAGACCCATTTGGGTGCTGCTAAGATTGAAAATAGGTAAAGCGACATTGCCTGCAATACTGCTTTTATGAGCACCACACGACTGGCCATGTTCAGAGATCTGTACGTCCAAAGGTTTAGACGTGTTTCAAGCTTTTCAATGAGCCTGCGCCAAGAGGAATGCTTGATGGCCGAGGCAATGAGGGGGGCTCCGAGGTATATGGATGGAAGTGTGGCGATGGGGAAACCCAAAATTCGGGCTACAACAAGCTTGACAACAGGCTGGGTATGGAAGAAGAAGATCTGCGATTTGGAATTGTTGATGCTAGTTCTTGAGGCTTCAGAGAAGTCATTGAGCAGGGATTTGAAGCGGGAGGTTTCCTGAACAGAGGGATAGTCAAAGAGCATGTTATCATCAACAAACTGCTGGTGAGTTATAGCAGGGGACTTGTGAATGGAAAGGCCTTTAAGCTAATGAGAGAGATGGGATTGCTTGATGTGACGACCCAGGCCTTCAGCCATTAGGATGAAGAGGAAGGGGGAGAGGGGATCGCCCTACCTGATTCCCCGAGAGGGCCTGAAGGGCTGAGACGGGTAGCCATTCACAAGAATAGAAAAGAAGTAGGAGGTTAAAAGACTCATAATCCAGCGGATCCACATGTGAGAGAAGCCAAAAGCATTAAGCATTTTCTGTATGTAGGTCCAGCTGAGCTTATCAAATGCCTTAGAGATCAAGCTTTAGAATCATACCTGCCTGTCTTGTATGCTTGAGGGAGTGAATAATCTCGTGCGTGAGGATTATGCCATCCAAAATCTGTCTTCCTTCGACATACCCTGATTGTTCAGGAGAGATGAGCAGGGGTAGGAGGGGTTTTAACTTGTTGGCTATTACCTTAGAGATCACCTTGTATATGACATTGCATAGAGCAATAAGCCGAAACTTGTCAGGAGTGTTGGACGACTCCTCTTTTGGAATAAGAGCTATGAAGGTTGAATTGAGAGACGGTAATAGCCAGTGAAGAGCTCTTGATTCCTCCACCACTTGCCAGACCTCAAGTTTGATCATCTCCCAAAAAGTATGAAAAAAGGTTGTGGTGAAGCCATCTGGGCTAGGAGCTTTGCCTTCTTTGAGTTGAGACATGGCGGTGTCCACCTCCTGAGTTAGAATAGGTCGAAGAAGAAGCTCGTTATGTTCCTCAGTTATAAGCTTTGGCACGTTTTGGATGATTCTTTCTATTGCTGGTCCCCTGTCTGCATTGGGCTCTTGGTGAACCTCCTTGAAGTGAGTTAGAAATTCTTTCTCGATTTCCTCATGCTGTTCTATCCGTGCTTCGCCTTGCTTCTGGAGGAAGGGGATATTGTTGTGCATTCTTCGCTGTATCGTTGTTCGGTGAAAGAACTTAGTATTCCGTTCTCCCTCCTTCGGCCACCTGATTCTGGACTTTTGCTTCCATAAGATCTCCTCCTGCTTCCTTCTCTCTTCTAGTTGTTTGTGGATACTTTGCTCCTTCTCCAAAGTCGCTTCTGTATGACCTCCTGTAATTATTTGCTGATGGAGATTTGCCAAATCCCCCATCAAGTTCTGTTGTGCTTTGAAGATGTTTCTGAAGGTTTCCGCATTCCAACGCTTTAAATGATACTTGAGATTCTTTAATTTCTGTTGGAATTGGAACATTTTGGATCCCTCTTGCGGGATAAAGGCCTTCTAAGTGGTTCTGATGAAGTCCTTGAAGTCCGGGTGGGTGAACCAGAATTCTTCGAAGCGAAAGGGTCTCCCTGTGGCGATGCCCGGTCGTTGCCACTGCAGGGAGATTGGCCAATGATCTGAGCCTGAATGGGGAAGAATTGCCGCAGTTATATCTCCTCCTATGTGAATCGAGTTGTCTGATATGAGGAATCTATCAAGTTTAGAAGCAATTTGGTGTTTTCCCACTCTTCTATTACTCCAGGTATACTTGCCATTGAAAAATTGTAGGTCAATAAGAGAGGTGTTGTGGATGAAGTCTTTGAAGCAGGTAGTTTCCTGTTCCAACCTGCTTCTTCCTCCCAGCTTTTCCTCCATCTTGGTGATCATGTTAAAATCTCCTCCGATGATCCAAAGAGGATGCATCTTGTAGTTATTCAAGGCCTCTATTGTGTTGAGTAGAGCTGCCTTATTTCTTGCGTCCTGCGGGAAATAGACATTGGAAAGGTGTCCATGTATATTGATGCCTATGAGATGAAATGTGGCCTGAATAAAGTGGTGAGAGGCATGAAAGTCAGAGAGGGATAGCGTTCTCGTGTTCCATGCAATGGCTAGCCCTCCTGAGGCTCCTGAGGCATCCACCGCTACCGTTTGACATCCCGGCCAAGCTTTAGAAAGGATGCTTTCTAGTGTACTACTGTTACATTTAGTTTCTTGCAGAAAACATATTTGTGGCTTTTCCATCTTTATCATATTTTTCAGTATTCTAAGTTTCCCTGGGCCATTAAGCCCTCTTAAATTCCATGAGATGAGCTTCATGATTCAACGGTGGTGGAGGGTTTGTAGTATTTCGTCAATTTTGCATACCTGCCCGAATCCACCAGGATTTTCCCAACTTCTATTGTTCGCTGGAGTTCAGTTTTTCGTCCCCTTTTTTTGAAATCTTTTGTCCGTAGACCACCGTCCCAATGGATTCGTGGCTGAATGCCTAGTTGTCTCTGCTGATATGCTTTTGAAATGACCACTTCCAGTTTGTTGAGTTGATGCTCTGGGATATTGTCATAGTCCCTCTTTTTGCAGGCTATTTCTAGCTGTAGAATGTCTAGTCCGTCCATATCTATGCTGTCTGGTTCTTCATCCATTTGTTGCACCTGACTGCTTCCGGCTATGGATGGGTCTAGGCCTTGGGATTGATCTGGAGTTCCATCAACTTCCATATCATTTGATTTCTTTGCTGGCTCTTTTTGGCTGTTAATGGGGTCAGTCCCAACATCTTTGAAGGGTTGAGACTCAGGAGGTTGGTTCGAAGGAGGGGGATGGGGTAAGGCATCTTTGAGCGGGGGGATGGGCTTTTTGCTCAGATCTAGCTCATCAGAGGCTTGGGCTAAGATTTCGAAGCTATTACTTGTGGATGGGATGGCAACAGAGTCTGGCAGGGGTTTTTTCCCGCAAAGGGCTTTTTGTTCGTTCGTTTACGGTTGGGTGCTTTGGTGAAGCCATCTTGGGTTGGAGGGTTGGAGGGATCTGTATTGCTGATCTTGGCATTTAGCAGACAATCTCTTAACAAATGTCCATGAGCATGACATTTTCGGCATCGGAAAGGTACATGTTCATAATCTAAGGGTTGAATCCATTCATGATCATAATGAGAGAGACTTACCGAGTCCGGCAGGGCTTCGTCCAGGCGCATGAAGACGCAGATGTGAGCATAGGAGGTGTATCTTCGAAGCTTCGTTTCTTCTGCTGCTTTTATGTACTCACCCAGGCCATTGCCTATGTCTTTGAGCAGATTTTCTTCCTAGTATTCATCTGGAAGTGAGTACATTCTTATCCAGACTGGAGCCCAGGTTAGGTCTTCTTTGTCCGGGTTGAATCTGGCTACCCAGTCTCTCAAGTATAGTCCAGCCGAGTTAAAAAAATAAGGTCCTTCATCCATGATTCTGTATTTGTCTTCCAAGCATAGGAAGATTGCTGTGAAGAACCCTTTCTGTCCTAGCTGCAGCGTAATGTGGCCTTTGGGTTTCCATTTAGCTGCTATCCAACCACATAGGGCTTTCTCTGTTGGCCAGAACCCTATGAACTTTCCGATGAGTGCGTGATCCCTCATATATTGGATACGCTTGTTGATCTTCTGTCCTGGTAACTCTATTCTCGGCCTTTCAGCAGCGATTGGTTTGCAGGTTTTCGAAGTGATCTTTGGTCTTTCCTCTGTCTTGTCGTTTCTGCCATGGGTATCTCCTGTCTTGTCTGACTGTTGATTTATCCCTTTGTTCTCCTTTTGCTGCACGAGCTCTACTCTGAGCGTTTCCTCATCAACGGATCCAAAGACTATGGGTGTCTCATTCCCTGGCGGCATGTCAGTTGCTTTAGGGGAGAGCAATGATGCTCCCCCCCGTGGGGCTTCCATGTGCTCTGCACTTATTCCTCTTGCTACCCTGTCGCTTGCAGCTGGAGGTCAGGTCCTGGGTGGGTATTGCGTCTGGGCCGTTCTGTGCCGTTTCAGAGAAGGGTCAGAACCCTAGCAGTAGAGCGCAGAGCCGCGTTTTCAAGATCTCCCTTAGAGCTAGAATTCATAAAGGGGACTACTCTTGAGTGCACATTTCATAGAATATTTAGCACATTGAAGTTCACTAATTTCCATAGCTGATTTACTAGCTTATTCATTGCTGATATAATTCATCTTATTGCTGGTATATTGCTTATTTCATTGTGCATTTCATGATCTAATTTGTTTACAATCTGCATCTTACAATTTTATGCAAGTGTAACGCTTTATTGAGCAATAATTGGCATTATGAATTCATAAGTGAACTTGCCATTAATCACTTGTATTAACTCTACATCCAACTTGCATTTTGCATTTTTGCTTCTTTAAAATTTACCTCCAAGCATAAGCTTGGTTGAGAGACTTTTATGAAATTTCTTCAGCTATCATTCAATTTTCCAAGATTTAAGTTTGGAGGAAAGGTAAAACGCATGATGTCGCAGTTCTCTTGTGTGGCTTAGTCCCTTGTAGGAATGAAGGCATGTGGGTTGTCTTGAAGAACTAGGTGGGTATCGTTAATGAAGCCCTAGCTTCCTCACTTAGCCTTCTTGCAACCACCTTGAGTCCTTACCAAGATGAAGGAAATGAGGGGGAGTAACATTCCAGAATAGGTATTAATGAAATTAACCAAGACCACTTTATTTCACACATTCACCTACAACTTTGGTTCATCGTGTATGTACTTAATTATTATTTAGGCTCTTTCTCAAATACATACAAGTTGGATTGTGAGCATCTACATTCATTTTACTTGCAAGCATTTTACTTTATGTACTTGTCTATTTCCTTTATATGTTCATATTGGAACTCATTTGATGTCGTTATATCATATTTGAGAAGTTTCATTTACAAGTACATATTTTCTTCACTTGCAAGCTCAATTTCTATTTAGTTGCTCATCTCTCAAAGTTGTATATGATCTCTTGCTATCTTGATTCACTAACACTTGTTTTGCAGCTTTCCCCTGGTTCCGACTTATGGTCGCATGGTTTGTTTTTAAGGTTGGGGGTCGGGGCTAAGCCCTGGCCCTTGTTCTAAACTTCCATGTGGGCACGGTGACTTGGGCTGGGCTAGCCCTCGGCCCCTTGACCCATACCTCCATTTTAATTCAAATCAAGTTTTAACTTTTCATATGGTCTTTAAACAAGGACCATCAATGGCGTGACAGTAAGGGCAGTAGTTGGTACACATGAGGTTCTTTGTTCAAACCCGACAGAGTGCTAAATTGACCTGCCAAAATTTTAGTGGCCATCGAAATGCCACGTCAACACCACTAGATCCTGCCACGTGTCACAATGTCATTAGATCTTTTTGAAACCCAGTCATTTTGCCAAATCATCAGGCCCAGTGAGCATGCCACATTAGCAGTATGGACTGCTGACTAGGCAGACCTACACAAAATTTTGCATGTTTCCCCTAACGAATAGATCGTGTTTCCTGGAGCATACAACGTTTGTTTTTCGCAAAACGAATTGTGTCAGTTCAAAATGACGAGCTCTATGCAGTCGTTTAGGTTTCAATCTATTCTGACAACTTTGAAATTTGAGCATATTTTTGATCCACCAGATCACTCCTCCCTACTGGAAGCTTTTGGACCCCAAAAGCTCTTTTATTACTGAGCATTTGGATGAGGGTACAACCCCTTCACCCTTACAGTGTCAATCCACTGGAATTTGCTTGAATTCAACAATTTGAGCTTTTCATGAAAATTGATCTTTTTCCTTGATTGTGGAGACCCTATCTTGTTGTTGTAGATACCATCTTGCTACAATTTCTCAGAATCCCTCATAGTGTCAATCCACTGGAATTTTCTTGAATTCAACAATTTGAGCTTTTCATGAAAACTGATCTTTTTCCTTGATTCTGGAGACCCTGTCTCGCTGTTAGATACCATCTTGCTACAATTTCCCAGAATTTGTAGAACAACAAATTGTCCTTGAAGGAACAAACATATGCCCTCCTTGGTCATCAATCAAATCAAACTTAATCAACTTGAATTTCTTCTCACCTTGAACACTATTGACATGACGATGTTTAGCTAGTCTTGCCTTGTCTTTCTTGTCCTACCTAGGATGAAGTTGTGGATGCAATTTCCAGCACTTCTCGACCCAATCGCCACTAATATTACAATGGGTGAAGAAATTTTTGTGCTTGTTGCTTGATGACATTGTCTTCGAACTTAGAAGAGAGTCTTTCTTCCCTGTTTCATTCCCACATTCAGGCAACTCTTTCCTTTGCTGACACTTCTTCACACTATGGTTAGGTGAATGAGAGAAAGTGCATGATAAAACTTTATTCAATTGGTCATGTGGCTCAAAATCAGTGAAACTATTCGAGTGAGGCCTATACCTTCCCTTGTTATCCTTTGAACCATGCTTCTTACATGAGGAACTTGAATGGCGAGAAGAACCTGTCTTAGTCTCTTCTTCAACTTGCTCATCTCTCTTTAGAGAGGTCTTGCATTTCATGTCCTCCTTTTGCTTTAGAAACCAAGTTGGTACCAATTCCGGATGCAAATCCCAACAATTTGCCTCATCATGTCCTCTTTTATGAAAAAAAACGTGATACCCAAGAGCTATCTTTGGAAGACCATTCTCCCTTTTCAACATAGCCCAAACCTTCATATCGAGGTCTCTCCTTTGCCTCAATTGGATGGATAATGCCCCGATTGTTCACTCCGAGGCCTCCTCCCTTGTAACCCATCTTGGACAAGAGCTTTGTTCCTATGCCTTTGCTATGCTTCTCAAAGGCTGCAAAAGACCTTAAATCAACATTTTCATGTAAAGAAACTGCATGTGAATGCTTACCATTTTCCTCATCTTTCCACTGAGGGACAAAGATGCTTTTAAAATCTTTCCTAATTCTTGAGGTGTCTTGTTGGACTCTTGGTCTTTCTTCTTTTAGCTCCTTGGAATTTGGTGCTGATAGAACCTTATCCTCATCATCATGCAGACAAAAGGTGCAAATTTGGCCATCTTCCTTCTTTGAGGGGCTTTGTGCACTAGCCTCTTCTGTAAGGGTTGTTGTGGAGGAGGATGATGATGAAGGTGAGGATGGAGGTGAAGATGATGGTGGTTTGTCACCATTCCCTTTTGAAGGCTTGTCATCATATCCTCCTTTTCCTCCAGATGAACCCTCTCCTTTTGAAGGCTTGGAGCTCTCACTCTGCAATCTTGAATTTCTCTCTTCATAGAGAACTTTCACCATGTAGGTCATGTCAAAGAATGATTTTTTGAAAGCCTTCTCATCCTCTGACATATTATCAGCTCCTCCTTCATGAGACATGCTTACTAAAACTTTAGGAACAACTTGAGGTGAAGCTTGTGGTGGAGATTGTGGCAAATGTTCTCTCCTTGTCCTTGTCCCAAATTGAGAACTTGCACCCACAAGCTTTCCTTCTCCTCTCTTGAGCTTCAACCTTGTAAGCATCAGAAACACTTGCAAACAATTAAATCCTCACAGCGACAAAGAACCTATGCTTTGATGTCATGTCCCTTCTCAAACACATTTGTAACAGGGTGCTGCTACACAATTTTGGCTAAGGAAGAGAACCCATCATTTTCGACTTAGGGAGTTAGGAGGCAATTCGACTTAATTTGGTTGCTAGTGGAATGTAGGGGCCACCCACATGGGAATTCGAATTGGCCCATTCGAATAGCTTGGAGGGAAAGTCGAATAGGTGGATGGAGGGGCCCACATGAGGCAAGGGAGGCCCAAGGAGTTATAAGGAGGGCAACTCTCATTTTGGAATTCATTCATACATCTTCCGAACAAACTCACTTGACTGTTCACTCTACTGTTTAGTTGAGTCAACTGGCTGTTTAACCATGAATCTCTCAAGCAGGAGATTCAACCTCTACTTCGGGGGATCATCCGTGCCCACCCTAGAGGGGCAATTCTACAAGGATTTCAGGACTTCCAGGGCAGTGACATAGCACCACCAACCAGCGCAGAGCAAGGAGTGCGTATTTCTGGGTAGCTAGGAAACACGCAGAGGGAGATTGAGGCAAGCAGAGATCTGATTGCTTGTTCAGGAGTTGGGGAGATCAGGTAGCAGCATTAGACCAACGTTCTTGCTAGGTTTTACAGCCAGCTGAGATGGCATTCCAGCAATTCAAACTGTTGGGATGGGGGACAATGTAGAGGCCACACAACAGATTTTTGTGGTACTTGGGAGCAACTGAGTTGGGTCAAGAGATCATCCGGGGGGTCAGGGATTGGATAGCACGGGTGAACTCAACATTTTGGAGAAGTTTTTAGGTGGATTTACAGGTAGTTTCCAGCAAGTCGAAAGTGGCACCTAGAGCCGAGGTGAGGCTCCAAGGGGGTCGAAAATTAGAAGTCTAAACCAGCAAATATCCTTTTTGGGTTTTCTCGGTTTTTGACAAGGATCCCAAATATAAAGTTTCATAATTTTCTGAGCACCGAAGGTGGGGTTTTAAGTCGTATCTTTGTAGCAGACAGTGTAGAATTGCTGGGGATTAAATAGTGCCTTTGGGGGACGATTTTCGGAAGTCCAAATCGGGCCAAACCAATTCTGGGTTTTTGTGGGTTTTGGCCAAGGAGTCTGGAGTTAAAGAATATAAATTTCTGGGCATTTTCAGTGCACCTTCCAGCCATTCAAACATCAACAGAGCAGTAGCTTCTAGGCAGCGCAGTGCAGATTGGTGCAGCAATTGGGCAGCCTTCAACTCAACCATTTTCCTACCTGGGTTTGGTCCTGCTTGTCTCTTTAGACAAGCCCATGGACACCATTCCATCATCTATTGTATTTGACTTGCATAAATATAATAGAATGGCTCAAAAGTTCTCCATTTGCAACTTTTATATGGGTGTTTGCTGAATATTTCGGTTTTGTAATTTGCTGCATGTATTATTTGCTTATTATCGCTTATATTCCTATTAAGGATCATTAATGATCTTGGCCTAACTGTGGGAAATTAGCTAGAAGATCATGGAAGCATGGGGTATGAGTGCACAGTGACGGGTGAAACCGGAGACAAACCCATGGCTCAAGGGGAATCCAGTATGCAGAAATTTTGTGGTAGAATTCATTAGGATGATGAGAGGCTGGCCCAGTTGATGAGGGTGAGAGACCAAACCCATCCTCACGCTTACAACAAAGACGTTAGAGGTGAGTAGGTTGTGGGAGTGCAGCCATCTGCATCATGTGGGGAAATTCGACCAGATCAGAGCACCAGATCTCCTGAAAAGGAGAAGATAGGACAAAGACGATTAGAGGGTGAGACCGGGGGGTGCTTTTGCTGGCAGAGCACTGGCTTTAGATATCAGCAGCCTAAGGAGGAGGTTAAGCATGATGATGAGAACCCATAGGATGGTGAGGAGCACATCGATATACCTGGTGTGGCGCGGGAGTCACCTTTATTAGAGACCTCTTTGATATCCCGAGTTGACACCCTGGTGGAGAGGATAGAGCCTACTCACATAGAACCATTTGTTGAGGGGGTGCCATCCCTTGACGAGATACCAATAGTTGCTGAGGTATCTGGCGTCGTGACCGAGTTTACAGGTGATAGATGCCCACGACAATTCCATCAGTTTTAAGCCGACCACCTAGCATTAAAAAGGAAGGCCGCGTTAGTGCGAGAGGCGATTTTGCAGCAAAACGGTGAGTTGGAGGGCATGAGAGCAGTTTGTGCAGAGTCCATGACCAAATTGACTCATGTTGGGGAGAAGTTGGATTCCCCACTGGTGCATCTAGCATGCACATTGGAGCGTGAGAGCAACCCTCTTCAGACATACATAGACGGGGCTGGCAGCACTGTTAGGTTACCATGGCCCATTGGATAGAGGGAGACAAAGCTACCTAGTCAGATTGTATGTATTGACCAGGATAGCGAGATGAGACGACCTGAGTTGCACAGGGTGCAACACCCTCATGGTGGGGTTGTTCTATGTACGGGAGTTCATGCATTCGATCCCTCTCTTAGGGTGGGGTGGCAAGAGATTTTGAGTTGGTACCCAGTGGAGTGGACTATGGAGATGGTAGTGGACCTAGGTGGAGCTCAGCAGGAGTTTCCAGGCACTGGGGATGCTTGAAGCCTCGACTGGCTTTGGGATCCGGGAGGGACTACCTATTGTTTCCCACGTATGTTAGTTGACTACAATCGGGATGGTGCAATTGACCTAGAAGTTGAGCATGCACTTTCGCTAGGGCAGTCTCGGTCAGCACCAGTGGCTGACCAGTTTATGGACATACTCTTTTGGTTTTCTTGGTATGGCATTTGTATACGGGATCATTGGGTGCTCAACATACTCTGGCAGGAGGTTGTCGGAGGAGGTGGCATTGGCAGGGCACCATATGGTGGGGCGCAGAGGAGCGGAGCAGTGGTGGCATCACTGCTGACACATAGGGATAGTCACTTCTTAGATCCCTCAGAGGGGATTTGGAGGGAAGATCCATTCATCAGCAGGGATAATGATGCGATGGTGGAGGTGGTGACACTGATCAGGTGTGGCCTGACACATACAGACATAGCTCTAGGCCATCATATCCAGGGATATGTGGGAGCATATAGCATTGAGCAATGATCTACAGGTGGGCATGAAGATGTATGGTGGTGTGTTGTAGTGTGTTGCATTGCGTTGCGGAGTGGCAGTGCCTCACATCGCAGTGAGTACATGCGGAGAGTGACAGGTGCAGTGACACAGGTAGGAAGTAGGATGCTACCGGATGGCATAGCTGCAGCCGAGGGTATCCCGCAGTGTACAGGGGTTGGCCACAGTGTACAGTGGCATGTCCAGGAGTACTGGGATGATTAGTGGTACGCATAGGCGTATGGTGCTGCACAACAAGGTCTTGGAGTGTTGCCTCTGGGGACACCCATGGATGGAGATACCGGACATACCGTTGGGTGTAGTTCACCTAGGATCGATGGGGACACATATGAGCAATACTTGATGGTATTTGCGGGGACTCACACTCTTGACCCTCTTCTACGTCACTTACAAGAACGATCGATCTAGTTGTTGTCCTTTGACACTCTAGGCACGAGCAGAAAGAGATGGGGAGCTCACCCAAGATATTTGGATGACACTTGGTGCGATAGAGGGGAGACTTCTCAGCGGGGCATTGAGTCGTTGTGCGAGTTGATAGCCACATGTCAATGGATGAGGTGATCACCGAAAGGGATGGCATATCATTCATCATTTGATTCTATGCCTGGGGAGTTGGTCAAGGGGAATACATGTTTCACTCTTTCCATGGGGCATGTCTGGACCATGGATGAGCAGAGGATACCGTGTGCTGCTAAGATAGTTGTCCAGTATGTATCCGGGTTCCCAACATTGTATTGACACATTCTCCAGGGGGCGGGTAGTCGAACCAGTGGCAATGGTATACACTGAGTCGATTGCACATATCAGATACCCATCTATTGGTTGCATTCGAGGGGTAGCTATTTGGCACACGTGGTTTCCAATGGTCATCTGTACTACACAGTGGCAGACACCGGACAACTTAACATGCCTCAGATTAGTTCATGATGTATGAAGCCTATATATGGGTGGCATGTGGGGACTAGAGATGAGGGCCAAAGGGATTCCATCAGTTGTCAAGGCTATGCCGCAGTAGGTTTGCCTATGGGATGTAGGGATTTAGTTGACCGATAGATCACTTGTGATGAGTGGAGTCGTGGCAGAGAGTGATATAGTTCGCTCTTGGGATGACACATGGGGGTTCATAAAGGGTTTCATCATATGGGGAGGTAGACATTCTCTATTGCTGCAAAGGTTCAGAGCTAGATTTGGATGGGTAGGCCTTGGTGCCATGGAGATGCCCAGGCAGGATGTGTCTTGCCTCTTTCTGTATTCCACCATCGAGTTCCGGGAGAGTAGGATACTGTCTGCGCATGATGGGGAGTATGACATAGTCAGAGTAGCCCAACATCAACATGGTGGCACCACTTTCGGACTAGCAGGGAACTGGGGTGTCACAGCTCTTCACAACTCAATAACCTTTAGGGATGCACCAGTTTCTATAGGCGGATATCATATAGATCTTCCATTGGGCTTTAGTGAGTCACTGATGGAGCAAGGGACTTCTGGTACTTCCACCGGGTAGGATAGTGAGTGGAGCGAGGGGAGCTTCATGTTGGACAGGATGGCCTGGGATCCTTGTATTTAAGGTTTCTTTCATATCTGGACAGTGTTGAGGTCAGGGACGATTCAATACATCTGGGACCTTGGCACATGATATAGTGATAGTGGGGAGCGATAATTAGAGAGGATGCTCGTTCAAGCATTGCTTGAGGACAAGCGATTTTTAGAGCATTGGAAGAACTTGCTGGATGAGGATGCCACCTGGGAGGGTGAGCACATATTGGAGCACCCAACTTTGAGCTTGCTTGAGGGCTAGCAATATTTGGGAGGGGAGAACATTATATTTGATACCAAACTTGATCTATATATGAAACTGCTTGAGGATTATGTAAATTGCAGGTTAATGAAATAAATTCTTATGGTGCTAAAGTTAAATTCTTTAACACATTTAAACATGAATTTGGTTCATAAATTGCAAAGAATAAAGCCATAACAGTGACCACAAAACAACAAGTGATGAAGGAGTTCACCCCTCCTGGGCTACGTCTCTTGGTCCAACTTCCAATGCTTGGCCCCCTTTCATTATGCTAAAAAAAGGTGGTTACAATGAGTTACAGTGCTCAAATGGCTTCAAAACCTACTCCAACAGCTTCAAAGCTATCAAAAACCCTTGTCTAGGCTCTTTCTGTTCCCAAAAGACCAAAAACTGAGAAAGTTATGAGCTTCCCAAGTTTTGTTGCTAATCGACCCACAACTCGCCAAGTCCGGCTAACTGTCCTACATTTTTGCTAACTCGCCAAGTCCGGCTAACTGGGGCACAATTTGTGGGTTCATTAAATTGCCCACTGACCCCTGTGCGCGTGCTCCTGGTCACATGGACCCCCATGGGACTGGGCGCTGGCACCTAAGGCCTAGCCCTCTTTTGGCGTGCCCCTGGTTCTGGCTTGTGGTCACATGGTTTGTTTTTAAGGTTGGGGGGGCGGGTCTAAGCCCTAGCCCCTTATCTGTGTGGGTGCAGCGACCGGCGCTGGGGCTAGCCCTAGACCCCTTTACCCATACCTCCGCCATTTTAATTCAAATCAAGTTTTCATATGGCCTTTAAACAAAGACCATCAATGCCGCATTGATAAGGGTGGTAGTTGGTACACATGAGGTTCTGTGTTCAAACTCGGTGGAGTGCTAAACCAACCTGCCAAAATTTTAGTGGCCATCGAGGTGGCATGTGGAAGCCTATGGATGGGCCACGTGGTGGCCTCCGGTTGGTCCACATTTCACACCATCAAGCAATCACATTCAACCCAGTCAGCGACACTAGAACCTTCCACGTGTCGCAATGTCATTGGATCTTTTTGAAGCCCAGTTATTTTTCCAAATCAGCAGATCCAATCAACATGCGACGTCAGTAGTACAGACTGTTGATTGCGCAGACCTGCACAAAAATTTCCTGTTTCCCTAAACGAACAAATCACATTTCCGAGAGCATACAACATTCGTTTTTTGCGAAACGAATTGCACCGGATTCAGAATGACGAGCTCTATGCAATCATTCAGGTTTCAAGTTTTTCCAACTACTTTGAAATTTGAGCATATTTTTTGTCGACCGAATCAATAACAATGCTAAATGGGCGTAGTATCTTTCAGTGACTAATGTTGGTATTCGATAATGGTTTTGTATTGGCTTCATTGTCCTTAACACAATGGTTGAAGTATAAATAGGTGTGATTTAATGTGCAGTAATCTCATAACAAATGGATGGTTCTTGATGTATGCATTTGCATCTAGTGACTTATATTATGAGGATGGCATCATAAATTTTGGTTTGATATTGTTTGGTAAATGATAATTTGTTGGCATAACAATAGATGAAGTCATAACTTGATACTTGAATGAGAGATCTACCTGTCACCTAATCTAAAGACTTGACACTGTGATATTGATGATTTTGATATTAGTTCTGATCTGGCATCCAAACTTTGATAAGCTGACGTAGTTGATTTGATTTCACAATATTGATTTGTGTAAGGCTAAACATATTTCTTTGGTCAAGTGTTATGATTGCAAAGAGAATTATATGAAGCAAGCTCCCTGAGCCTAATATGTTTGCATTGATTGTTACTTGGTGGGGCTAGGAAGATGTCTCAATTTGATCCTCTACTTCAAATGGGGTCCAAGGTATATCTTTGATTTTGGTTTTCTATACTAATGGTCTACTCTTGACAGATAATGAGCCTCTGATGATCAAAGTAAGAGGGAGTTGGCTTCCGAAGCTCAAAATAATGAATCCTGGTGTGATGAATCGAATTATGAAGTTTGGAAAATAAATTTTTTATTGCAAAACTATTAAAGAATTGTTGCAAAGTGGAAATGCAAATCCTTGGACACTGCGATTGAATTTCAAGAAGTTATGAAAATGTATTGTTGAACCTACCTTGGCAACCGACAGTTGCTTGAATCATTGATGTTCTGTTTGAACACTCGTCCACATATGTTGAGCATAGAACCCAAGTGAATTCATGATTGAATCGCTTCATACGCATTGAGTTGTCGCCAAACACCCTTCGAGATATTTGCATGGGATGAACAATTTTTTATCTAAGATATTCTTCTTGTGATATGTGAATGCATGGATGTATTGATGATGAGTGGGATCGTTATTGTCGAGCACATTCGGATGCTACCCTAGATGAGATTTGCTATGATGTTTTGGATGAGAAGTTTGTAGCTTTAAGTACGACCAAGGTTGAGTACGATGTGGTTAACATGACCAATTGTGGGGCAAGATAAAAAGACTCCTTTGAAAGTTGTTTGGGAAAGTTTCGAATATGACAAGGATACATTGTGATAATAATGAGTGGATCTGATTGGTAGAGAATCCCATATATAGCTGGGACCGAGATACCTTCATATATTGAGACAGTGTTGTTGTACGAGACAAGCTCAGGGTTGTGGTTGGCACCTACTTGAGAGGGAGGATGACTATGGTATCTTTTTTGTGATATATATATTTTTGTTTTAATATGATGTTTGATTTGATGTCCTGTATGAATAGGAGACAACTACTATTAAGACATGATGATTACCAGATATGAGCACGATGATATGTTGTTGATCTACAGTGATCATCGTTGATTAAGAACACTGAGCCAACTCTTCCCCCCCTGTCTGAGTTCCCAGGGTGAGGAATTGAGATAGAGGCCTCGTAGGGTTGAGGGATCTTTGGACAATAAGGTCGTAGATGTTGCTCCCCTATCTGTTACCTATAGGGTTGGAGATGTTGCTCCCCTATCTTGGTCTTTCTAGAGTATACCCTAGCTAGCATCATACCCACAAGCTCGGCTTGTTGGGATTGTTGACCGTTGCGTGTCAACTACCCATAAGAAGTACACCCCCTTTTCTTTGCAAAAAGCGATAGCGCTTGATCGACATGTTCATGCCATTCGACAGTCATCGTCGACCTTGATCATATTAAATTGTAAACCCAGTCTGCATTTTGAATTGTAAATAATCTTAAGAGAGCTGAGTCATGTATGTAAATTGCTTAGGTGGACCTAATTTTCTAGTGATAATCTGCATTCTGGAAGGTTTTTCGTCTCACCGATCCATGATCGGCAGAGTTTTCCTTCAACCTGACCCCAAAGCCGGAATGAATTTTGTCATTAGAGTCTTAGGAGAATCCTAGTGTGTTAATCTGCTAGATTATGTTTGGTCGCAGGACTGGGTGGTCTATGAGGGTCCATGTCAAAGGGCTTTTTCCCCCTTGAAGATGTAAAAATTGTAAAAGTCATGATGTAAAGTGTCTTGAGGGTTAGGAAATGTTTTAATCCCCTCATGGGTCTTAAATCCTAGGTCCTAGGGAAATTTTTC
>APFE030373192.1:28826-42533 GCA_000404065.3 Pinus taeda
TCTGAGAATTTCAATTTTTTAATGCATTAAAAATTCGACGGATGAGATTAAGGGATATCTTGATCCTTATCGACGGTCGAGATCGTTTTGACGTGGATCACTCAAACTAGCCATTGGGAATTTTTTCTTTAAATAGGGTGCTAGGGGTCATTTGAAGGTGCAGATATTTGGATCTGAGTTTTGGCTGAAGAAGCTCTCTTGTAAATATTTTCTGGTGCTAATAAAGAAAGACTTTGGGGTCAAAAGCTTGCTGGTGTTACTCTCTTGAAGTGCTGTAAGCCATTTCATTTTCTGCATATTTTAATTTTCAGCCATTAATAACAGCTTAATGAAGAGTATTGTTGAGCATAGGTATCTTGTTCACATGCTAGGGCTTGAATGGTATTAGGGTTTCTGAAGTAATGGCAGGTATCTCTATGGCATTGGAGATCTAGTATTATTTTTTCTCTCTTTATTGATGGTTAAAGTGAGCTGTGCAGGAAAATCTTGTTGAAAAAGATCAGTGGGTGTTTGGGGAAGCTCTTGGCTGAACCAGCCAACTCCGGCAAGCATTTTATTGTAGAGCCCAGCTAGTTTTGATCCTGGGTTAATCATTTAGTTTATTTTATGATTTGCATGAGAGACTTTCTAACGCATTTTATTAGCAATTTGAAGTTCTCAAAAATATTTTTGATGTCACTGACAAATCTGGCTGTTACAGAGTCACAAAATTGTAAATAATTTTTGCTGGTTTTTATGGTTTTATTTATTTTTATTGTTTCCAGGTTCTGGTTGCATGTTCCATTACAGGTTGCAGGTGTAAGAAATTTTCAGGGTTTTATCAGGCAACTTGGAGCAGGAAAGATTTAAAATTTTGATCAGGTTTCTGGATTGCAGGTCTGAATCCTTCAAGCTGCAGCACGGCACACCGAGAAACTTCCATTCACGCAGTCATTTCTCTGTCCTGGTATCAAATCCTCTCACTAAAGCCCTTACCCAGTTCTCCTTCAACCCACTAGCCCAGCGTATTCTCCCACTTCAAAATAGTTTCCCATATGCACGTTGCTGCTGTTCCTCCCTCCCACGCAGCCAGCATTACATTTGTTGCTTCAGGCATTTTTCTACCCAGCTATCCCCTCTGTTCTGCTTTCTGTCATCAAACCGATCTGCAAAATAAACGCTGTCCATCGCTCTACTTCCTCCACACGCAAGCTTCCACATTGTTCCTCACCTGCACACATAAAAAGCCATGAATTGTATGCGTGGGTAAAGGAATCACGTTTTACTTCACGGACCAAGAAATTGTCACAGCATGGGCATAGGGAAGTTTCTCAGTTTTAAATACAATCCTGGGTTCAAAATCTGCGCCATTAAAAGTTAATGCAAATTGCAAATCCGTTTCCTGTCCCCCGTCAAAGAAGATATGCAAGAAAACTGTAAGAAATCGCGTTTTTTTTGGGCCAGGTATATTTTCTAGCTGTTTAGCGTAAGTCTGTCTGCGTGATGCGTATTGATGTTTTAAGTTCAGGCACGTTAGAGCAGCAAGGACGTGGGTATTGCATTGCCAGTCCGCATCGCTGACCCGCCCAGGTCCATCGTTCAGTTTTATCCACCGCCGTCGAGCTTCCTTACCTGCACGTGGACCTGCAAACGCAAAACAATTTCAATATTTTGATATAAGTCGTGGGTTTGAAGTTAGCCGTAGTTATATCCGTAGGTTGATTTTTTTTAAATAGATTTAAATGGTTTAGTGTTATTTAGATTTACGTTTCTGTAGGTTTAGAAAAAGTAGAAATTAAAATCGGTTTCATTTTTTTTGTGTGTAGTTTGGTTATGTATAGTTTCGATTTTATTTTATTAGTTTTAGTTTTATTTCAATATACATACATGTGTTATGTTAGGGTTTAATACTTTTTTTAATTTCATTTTAAAAAAAAAAAGCAAATTTCATTTAAAAAAAGGGCTTCTAGGGTTTTAGCTTAGGGTTTTGGTTTATTTTTGATTTTTTTTATATTTTATTTTTTAAAATTAGATTTAAATTAGATTTTTTTTTTATTTTTAGTTTCGTTTTGTTTTAAAAAAAAAAAAAAAATTTTAAAAAATTTATAAAAAAAAAAAAAAAAAATTCTTGTTTAAAAAAAAAAAAAAAATCATAAAAATATTAAAAGGACGAATAAAAATTTCTTTCTAGGCTTTAGATTAAATTTTAAATTTTGTTTTAGTTTAGATTTTTTAGTTTTTATCATAAAATTGGGAAATATTCTGACCAGATTCGGTCTTGGCTCAAGCGTTTATCATGTTTTACCTGTTGAGATCAAGATTTTGATCTGGAATTGATGTTTATCATGCATGAATGATCAGTCTGAAGATTTGCTACAGGAATATAATATCTGGTTGTATCTTTCGAAGCTTATGTATTTAAATTGCCAGATCATCGTTAAAAGCATTGTGAATTTACTGAACATCTTGCAAAGTTATTTGATAATAAATGATTACTGTGCACGGTTTACATTTCTGCAACATCTAGTAAGTAATCGTTTAAACATCGAACCCATAAGGCATTGGTCTATTAAATTAAATAAATCAATTTAGTGCCCGTTTCTCGTGTCTCCCACTCCAACTGGCTCACAGTTGGTCGTCCATTTCCTTATAGGGTCTACCCCCCTTAGCCGCGGGAGATAGGCTTAAACGGAGAGATCGGGGATCAGAGTGACAGCCCCCGGTCTGAGCGTTGTCGTGACGATCTATGCGACAACATTTTTGGCGTCGTTTCCGGGGACAGAGTTTTTCTGTTCCTGGCGTTTCAACGACGTTCATCTTCTCATCTCTCATCATTCTTTCATCTTTCTCATCTCTCATTTGAGCTGGCAGATTCGACATTTTTGGCGTCTCTCGATCTTTTCATCACCTTACCTTTCGTCATATCAGCAACCTCTCTTCGGTTTGTTTCTTGTTTGGGTGGCGACGCCACTTTCATTTGTTAATTTTCTTGAGCAGAGATCTCTTTCTATCGTCCATTTGGTCCCTTGTTATTCATTATGGATTATTCGTTTAAACCATGTCATTTTGATGACCTCCATGATATTCCGGAAGTGGCCATCTCTAAATTACCTTTGTTCTCAAGTGGTGATTCAGTCGCTGTAAAGAGGCATCTAGGCTTGTTTACTCGTATAATGATCATATATTGTAGACCCCCTCAATACAATCACGAAGATGTCAAAATGCGTCTTTTTGTCTTTTCTTTAGAGGGTGATGCTTTAAATTGGTTTAATGATTGTCCTGAAGGTTCCTTCACTTCTCTGAAAGACATTGTCGGCGCTTTTAAAGATAGATATGGTTATCCAGATAGCTTGCCTTGTGCCCCTAAAATTGTGCAGCAGAATGAAAGTAATCTTATAAAAGGTCCAGCTGTTGGTGAAAGATTCCAAGACAATTCTTCATATCGGAGTGTGCCATCCACTTGTGCCATTACAGATCAAATTCATGATAATGGAAAAGCAGGGACAAATGACAATGAAAAGGAAGATCAAAAGCAAATTATACAAGAACTAATGTTGCTGGTGAAAAATATGGAGATCAATCAAACTAATTACGCCAATGATGTGAGAACTTTATGCACCCACCTGGAAAAACGTAATAAAGAGATGGAGATCATGCAAAATCAACATGCTAAGGAAATTGAGGCCATGAAGATTAATCATGACACAGAAATTAGTTTCATGCAAAGCAGGTTATCAGGCTTAGAGGAAAATATGACGACCATGAAAGCTAATCATGATAGGGGAATTAATTCTATGCAAAACAAGTTATTAACTATGGATGAAGAAATGACTATCATGACATTCGATCATAATAATCAGTTGGCTACCATGCAAGCAGATCATAAAGAAGAAATAAACTCTATGTAGTATTGCTTGATGAACATAAAGGAAAAGAACAATAAAGTAATAAAAGATATGGAAGCTAATCAGATATGTCTTCAGAAAAAGTTATTGACCATGGAAGAAGATCATACCAGGGAAATCAGTGCTATGAAAGTTGAACACTCTAGCCAGATAAATGTCATTACAATACAGGAAACATCAATAGATCAGGAGCCTTCTCATTTGCTGCAACAAGCTCCATCTTATTATGAGGAGGTCATTGGTTCGATTGAAAGGTGGTTAATTGAAGGTGATCCAGATAAACTTAAAAACAATAAAAGATCAGATGCAAGATGAAGAAAGACATGTCATGCATATCTTACATACTTCATCTAAGAGCTTTGAAACAGAAAGTTCCATATCATCAGTAATCCAACCTGCCGCAAAGAAAAAGCGCAAAAGAAAGAAAATGAGAAGAAGATTTGATGCATCAGACGGCGGCGAGCAGCTTAATTTTTGGATAGGAAAAAGTCCTACCATATGTAGAATTGGACATGGCACATTCGACAAGCAGCCGACAGATTTGCCTGAAAGCAGTGAAATGCTCAGTATACACTACATTGAACACATCTGATGCCATGGGGCATCCTCTGTATTTCTAACCTTACTCGTTTTTTTAGCATTTCGTTTATGTTTTAGGATTAGATTTACTTTTCATGTTACTAGATAGTTAATAAATGAAGAGCTTTTATCTTTCATTGTGCTTAATTGTTATATGATGATTTTTGAATGGACGCTACTTATTTCTGTTGTGTGTTGCGTGGGTGCAGATTCTGGATTCTCACATTCCTACAGTGCAGCAACGTGTCCCCAAGTAGAGCCAGATGTTGACCGCTGCGTGTCAACTACCCATAAGCAGTACACCCCCTTTTCTTCGCAAAAAGGGATAGAGCTTGATCAACATGTTCGTGCCATTCGACAGTCATCGTCGACCTTGATCATATTAAATTGTAAACCTAGTCTGCATTTTGAATTGTAAATAATCTTAATAGAGCTGAGTCATGTATGTAAATTGCCTAGGTGGACCTAATTTTCTTGTGATAATCTGCATTCCGAAAGGTTTTCGTCTCACCGATCCATGATCGGCAGAGTTTTCCTTCAACCTGACCCCAAAGTCGGAATGAATTTTGTCATTAGAGTCTTGGGAGAATCCTAGTGTGTTGATCTGCTAGATTATGTTTGGTCGCAGGACTGGGTGGTCTATGAGGGTCTATGTCAAAGGGCTTTTCCCCCTTAAAGATGTAAAAATTGTAAAAGTCATGATGTAAAGTGTCTTGAGGGTTAGGAAATATTTTAATCCCCTTATGGGTCTAAGTCGTAGGTCCTAGGCAAAATTTTCCAATAATAAAAAATTAAAAAAATTAAAAAATTAAAAATTAAAAAATTAATTTAAATTTTAAAAATTAAAAAATTACAAAAATAATTAAAATAAAATAAAAAACTTAAAAATAATAATATTTGAGAATTTCAATTTTTTAATGCATTAAAAATTCGATGGATGAGATTAAGAGATATCTTGATCCTCATCGACGGTCGAGATCGTTTTGACGTGGATCACTCAAACTAGCCGTTGGGAATTTTTTCTTTAAATAAGGTGCTAGGGGTCATTTGAAGGGGCAGATATTTGGATCTGAGTTTGGCTGAAGAAGCTCTCTTGTAAATATTTTCTGGTGCTAATAAAGAAAGACTTTGGGGTCAAAAGCTTACTGGTGTTACTCTCTTGAAGTGCTGTGAGCCATTTCATTTTCTGCATATTTTAATTTTCAGCCATTAATAACAGCTTAATGAAGAGTATTGTTGAGCATAGGTATCTTGTTCACATGCTAGGGTTTGAATGGTATTAGGGTTTCTGAAGTAATGGCAGGTATCTCTATGGCATTGGAGATCTAGTACTATTTTTTCTCTCTTTATTGATGGTTAAAGTGAGCTGTGCAGGAAAATCTTGTTGAAAAAGATCAGTGGGTGTTTGGGGAAGTTCTCGGTTGAACCAGCCAACTTCCGCAAGGATTTTATTGCAGAGCCCAGCTAGTTTTGATCCTGGGTTAATCATTTAATTTATTTTATGATTTGCATGAGAGACTTTCTAACGCATTTTACTAGCAATTTGAAGTTCTCAAAAATATTTTTGATGTCACTGACAAATCTGGCTGTTGCAGAGTCACAAAACTGTAAATAATTTTTGCTGGTTTTTATGGTTTTATTTATTTTTATTGTTTCCAGGTTCTGGTTGCATGTTCCATTACAGGTTGCAGGTGCAGGAAATTTTCAGGGTTTTATCAGGCAACTTGGAGCAGGAAAGATTTAAAATTTTGATCAGGTTTATGGATTGCAGGTCTGAATCCTTCAAGCTGCAGCACGACACACCGAGAAACTTCCATTCATGCAGTCATTTCTCTGTCCTAGTATCAAATCCTCTCACTAAAGCCCTTACCCAGTTCTCCTTCAACCCACTACCCCAGCGTATTCTCCCACTTCAAAATAGTTTCCCATATGCACGTTGCTGCTGTTCCTCACTCCCAAGCAGCCAGCATTACATTTGTTGCTTCAGGCATTTTTCTACCCAGCTATCCCCTCCGTTCTGCTTTCTGTCATCAAACTGATCTGCAAAATAAATGTTGTCTATCGCTCTACTTCCTCCACGCGCAAGCTTCCACACTGTTCCTCACCTGCACACATAAAAAGCCATGAACTGTATGTGTGGGTAAAGGAATCACGTTTTACTTCACAGACCAAGAAATTGTCACAGCGTGGGCATCAGGGAAGTTTCTCAGTTTTAAATATAATCCTGGGTTCAAAATCTGTGCCATTAAAAATCAATGCAAATTGCAAATCCGTTTCCTGTCCGGCGTCAAAGAAGGTATGCAAGCAAACTGTAAGAAATTGCGTTTTTTTTGGGCCAGGTATATTTTCTAGCTGTTCAGCGTAAGTCTGCCTGCGTGATGCGTATTGATGTTTTAAGTTCAGGCACGTTAGAGCAGCAAGGACGTGGGTATTGCACCGCCAGTCCGCATCGCTGACCCGCCCAGCTCCATTGTTCAATTTTATCCACCGCTGTCGAGCTTCCTTACCTGCACGTGGACCTGCAAACGCAAAACAATTTCAATATTTTGATATAAGTCGTGGGTTTGAAGTTAGCCGTAGTTATATGTGTAGGTTGATTTTTTTTTTAATAGATTTAAATTGTTTAGTGTTATTTAGATTTACGTTTCTGTAGGTTTAGAAAAAGTAAAAATTAAAATCGGTTTCATTTTTTTTTGTGTGTAGTTTGATTATGTATAGTTTCGATTTTATTTTATTAGTTTTAGTTTTATTTCAATATACATACATGCGTTATGTTAGGGTTTAATACTTTTTTTAATTTCATTTATTAAAAAAAGCAAAATTCATAAAAAAAAGGGCTTCTAGGGTTTTAGCTTAGGGTTTTAGTTTTTATTTTTTTTTTTTTTAGTTTTAGTTTTTAAAGTAGATTTAATTTAGTTTTTTTTTTTTTTTTTTTTTTTTTTTTTTTTTTTTTAAAATTTGCTTGTTAGTTCGTGTTTAAAAAAAATAAAAATCATAAAAATTTATAAAAATTTATAAAAAAAAAAAAAAAAAAATTCCTTGTTTAAAAAAAAAAAAAAAAAAACATAAAATATTAAAAGGACCAATAAAAATTTCTTTCTAGGCTTTAGATTAAATTTTAAATTTTGTTTTAGTTTAGATTTTTTAGTTTTTATCATAAAATTGGGAAATATTCTAACCAGATTCGTTCTTGGCTCAAGCGTTTATCATGTTTTACCTGTTGAGATCAAGATTTTCATCTGGAATTGATGCTTATCATGCATGAATGATCAGTCTGAAGATTTGCTACAAGAATATAATATCTGGTTGTATCTTTGAAGCTTATGTCTTTAAATTGCCAGATCATCGTTAAAAGCATTGTGAATTTACTGAACATCTTGCAAAGTTATTTGATGATAAATGATTACTGTGCACAGTTTACATTTCTGCAACATCTAGTAAGTAATCGTTTAAACATCGAACCCATAAGGCACTGGTCCATTAAATTAAATAAATCAATTTAGTGCCCGTTTCTCATGTCTCCCACTCCAACTGGCTCACAGTTGGTCGTCCATTTCCTTACAGGGTCTACCCCCCTTAGCCGCGGGAGATAGGCTTAAACGGAGAGATCGGGGATCAGAGTGACAGCCCCCGGTGTGAGCATTGTCGTGACGATCTATGCGACAACAGAGATTATCGCTCCTCTTCTAGCCAATGGGTTGAGAGTGTACTTGGGGTTGTACAACCCAAGATGATTATGATGCAGGTGTCTTACCACATAACACTTGAGGGTCATTGTTGGGAAGATCAATGGGAAATAGGATGGGTTGAGATGTGCTCCCCTATATCACCTATTGCTTTATATGGGGTTGTATATGTTTAGTTCCCCCATTATATTCTGGGTTGAGGTGTGCTCCCCGATGTGGTTCCAAGTTGAGATGTGCTCCTTGATGATATGCTCTCCGAGTATGTTGCGGGTCATATAATTAGCTCCCCGCTAATGTTTCCTGGTGGTAGCATTGGGCTCCCCACTGGCAGTGATTCTGGGTGGTAGCAATGGCTCCCTAATGAATGGGATTGTGGTAGCCTAGGCTCCCCTTTGATGTCAAATTCTTCTTCTTTTAGATTCGAGAGTGTGCAGCATATGAACAGGGTCAATCAAGAGATAAGAGATGGATCGAGATGAACAGTGATAATACATGATGATGAGTTACTTGAGATTGGGTATGATCTGATGACGAGATACACATGACATAATGCAAGTGGAATTCTCCCTAGTTGATAGGAAGTGTTAAAATATGCAATTGTGCTCAAAATTCCACTTTGGACAACTCATTTGATGGAGACCTAAAGATCGTCTAATTTGGATAAGGGAATGTGTATTTTTGAATTATAAGCCCACATGTGCATATTTGATCAAGTCAGCCCTAAATCAAAGTGGACCCCCTTGGAAGGCTATAAATACAACTAACCTCTACCTCATTTCGAGATTATTATGAGGCACTCTTCTATTTCTCTTTCTTGATTTTGGCTCGCACAAGTTTGAGGCAGATCCGGGGAGGAACAGGTTAGGTCAAAGATGAAATTGCAGGGTTTGAAGCTCGCATCTCTATTTTATGGTTTTAGGCCTTCGTCGCAGGCATGACACGGGAATAACTCGACCACAGTTGCTCTCTAACCGGCTCATCTGGGATAGGTATATTGTGATTTATACATTGAGACTAGTATTTGATAGTATTTAATAACAATTCCAAGAGTTTGACATGATTTGGCTAATTGATATAGATGAGCAGTGTTAGGAGTTTAGACATGATACCCGATAATGATTTAGAACTTTGACTTGATATGTTTTGGGCTATAGATCTCTTTGTGATAATAAATTTGAATTTCACTGGATGACTAATGATTTAATTTGACGTCTGATGATTTTCCTTGATAACAATGCTAAATGGGCATAGTATCTTTCAGTGACTAATATTGGTATTCGATAATGGTTTTGTATTGGCCTCATTGTCCTTAGCACAATGGTTGAAGTATAAACAAGTGTGATTCAGTGTGAAGCAGTCTCACAACAAATCGATGGTTCTTGATGTATGCATTTGAATCTAGTGACTTATATTATGAGGATGGCGTCATAAAGTTTGGTTTGATATTGCTGGGTAAATGACAATTTGTTGGCATGACAATAGATAAAGTCATAACTTGATACTTGGATGAGAGCTCTGCCTGTTACCTGGTTTAAAGAATTAATACTGTGATATTGATGATTTTGATATTAGTTCTGATTTGGCATCTAAACTTTGATAAGTTCACGTAGTTGATTTGATTGCACAATATTGATTTGTGCAAGGCTAAACATATTGTTTTGGTCAAGTGTTATGATGGCAGAAAGCCTTAATTTGAAGCAAGCTCTTTGAGCTTGATATGTCTGCATTGACAGTTACTTGGTGGCGCTAGGAAGATGTGTCGATCTGATCCTCTACTTCAAAAGGGGTCCAAGATTTGTCTTTGATTTTGGTTTTATATATTGATGGTCTACTCTTGACAGGTAATGAGCCTCTGATGATCAAAGTAAGAGGGAATTGGCTTCCGAAGCTCAAAATAATGAATCCTGGCATGGTGAAATCTGAAGTTTGGGAAAGAAAATTTGTATTGCAAAACTATTAAAGAATTGTTGGAAAGTGGAAATAAAAATCCTTGGACATTCCAATTGAATTTCAAGAAGTTATGAAAAGATATTGTTGAACTTGACCTGGCAACCGATCGTTGATTGAAGTATTGATGTTCCATCTAGACTCTAAACACATGTCCACATATGTTGAGCATAGAACGTGAGTGAATTCATGATTGAGCCGCTTCAGATTCATTGAGTTTTCGCCAAGCACCCTTCGAGATGTTTGCATGGGATGAACAATATTTGATTTGGGATATTCTTCCTGTGATATGTGACTGCATGGATGTACTGATGATGAGTGAGATTGTTATTGTCGAGCACACTCAGATCCTACCTTAGTATGAGATCTGCCATGATGTTTTGGATGAGAAGTTCGTAGCTTTAAGTATGACCGAGGTTGAGTATTGTTGACCACTACGTGTCAACAATCCATCGCAGTACACCCCCTATTTTCGCAAAAGGGATAGGGCCTGATCGATGTGTTTGTGCTATACAACTATCATCATCAATTTCACTTCAAAGATATTATGTAAACCCTTTCTGCTCGTGTATAATGTAAATAATCTCAGTAGATCTGTGTCATGTATATAATTGCCTAGGTAAACCTACTTTTCTATTGAATATCTACATTTCGGGAAGTTTTTTGTCTCACCGATCTATTCTGGGATAGTTGGCAGAGTTTTCCTTCAATCTTACCTGTAACAACCCTTAATAAAATTCTGAATTTTATAATATATGTATATATGTTAATTCTATAAAATATATCATTAAAACTTTATAATATGAATTTAAAAACTTTATACCATATAAATGGAAGGTTATAAACTATATCACTTAAAAACTGGTAAAATATAGATAAGGTGAATGTTATAAAATATAATCATTAAACCTTATGAAATTATAATGTAAACTTACAAAGGGTACCAACGAACTTTTAAAGCGGAGCTGCCCGAACTAGCTGAGTAGTTATTGCAGAACGCAGATGAGAGTCGGAAAATATCTTAGGGCCTTCAATGCGTGGAAGGCGGTGGCTGCAAGTGGGAGGGCGGCCACCGCCAGGCCGGTAGATAAATAGCAGGGGTTTGATCCGAGAGAAGGGGGGGAAAAAGAAGGGAGGAGCAGAAAGAACCTGGAGCACAGATTTCACCGGGAGTTGATTGTCCATTGGAAGAGCTTTAGTCTGCTTGAGGTTCTGGGCACGGAGGGACAGAGAACTTCTGTTGTGAAGTTTTCTGGATTGAGCAGCTAGGTTGCTCAATCTGGTTGGGTGGTATTGGTCTTCTGGAGACTAGATCAAAACAGCGAGGACAGCACCACCAGAATCAGCATCAGCAGCACCAGCAAAATCCGCCGCAGTTGAGGTAAGTACAAATTCAATGTCTTCAGGCTCTCTGTACTTCAGATTCTAGTTAATGTTTAATTTTGGTCATTACACATGGTATCGGAGCCCAGTTTCAACCCTGGAGACCTTACAGGGCCTAGAAGTAATTAACGGTCTAGAAGTAATTAACGTTGTAACTTTGCAAAAATCCACCGAATAAATTTACGTTGCAGATAGATTAGCTCCATATTGGAAATTTGCTTATTTTCCTTGTCTGAAGATGATCCTCTGAAGATGATGGTCATTGAAATTTGAGCGCTCTGTCTTAGTTACCTTCAAACCAGCTTGACAGTAGAATAGATTAGTAGAGTAGGCATCAGTCTAGAATGCAAATATCAGAAAAGGGAGCTTAAGTATTAAAATAAAAGGGAAATGCAAACACAACATCAGCAATGCAAGTTGGTAGCCAAAGATATCTGTGCGCCCTGGTCCAAGTAGAGAGCTGGTACATGGCCCCCTGTCGGTCATTAGGCTTCCAGTGTCGGAAGATTTTGAGATATGCAAGTGCATAAACAATCAAGAACATACCAAATGCTGCCAACAGCACAGGGGAATGAAACCAGAGTGTTTCTACCTGCATCATTCCTTGATAATGGTGATGAATAAAGAATACTTGAATTCAAGCTCGTACAGTAGAGAATACTAAACTCCAAACCTGGCAAGACTTCACCAATTACTTCTCCATGCTGCAGGCTTACATCTTTTGTGTGGCTTTCAACTGATAGAGATCGTCAGGCTCCCATTTCGTACCGTTTTCTGACTATCTCTGTCAGAACCAGATTTTGCTCAAATTTTCTTTCTCAGTTGAAACTTCACCGGTTTTGCCCAAATTTTCTTTCTGCGTGTAAATTTCACCAATTTTTTTCAATTGCACTCACATATTTTTCCCTTTGTGTGTTCTAGAGACGCATTTACCATAGGTAGGTCTCCCTTCAACTTGAATAAATGAAATTGCTAACGTCTCCCCAATCTTTAATCGTCTGTATATCCTGACACTTTCAAAGTATGAAGTTTGCCCTAATTTTCTCGGCGTTCACTTATTTCACCACATATTCACAATACTTTCCTGGCTTTTTCGAACTCCTGTTGATTATTTCAATATAAGTGACGAGACTTCCTTATTGAACATATTTTGCTATCCTCTGTTCGTTCCTCCTTCATGCAGCTGCAACTTTACCTTGGCTTGCTGTTATGTGAAGAACATAACCGCAAATTCCCCGTTTCCGTTAGATTCCGACCCGACTACTGCGAACTCTGGCTCCTTCACATCGATGCATTCTTCTGGTTCATATAATTGGCCCCATATGGCCAATTATATATCACAACAATCTTTGAAATATATCAAATTGCCACGGATTGGATGACACGTAAAGGCCAGACGGTATCAACCTGTGGGAGGAAAGCCGGGAGGCACGTAGATCTCCTTTTCTGTCAACCTGTGGCCATCGAATAAATATTGTCGACGAATGGCAATAAATTATATTGCTATATATATACCTTAACATACAAAATTATATATCTGTATATATATAAAATTTGAGTGATGCCCAACATTCTAATCAAGTTGCTTTCGATTTTAGCTTTAGGTAATATAAAATTTTAAAATAAATTATTTCCACGCCATCTTTGGTAAATCGACTCTTCGCTGCGCGTGAGGTTGACATGTTGAACAGTCTACAACTTACCAGGCTTTAACGAGATTGGATGTTAACGATCTTTTACAATGGTCACTACATATAACATGTAGTGGTAAAGCCTCCGCGCTATGTAATATATATATCCAATAGACATAAATGCATAACCTTGCCGGAATCAATCGATACCACATGGCAACCACTCAGGCAGTCACAGCGCCGTGGCACCTAACCCCCAGCGGCATCGCTTTTATTGTAACAGTACTGTGTTGGACCCGTCGACCCCCACGATGTTGTTCTTACTGTATTCCAGCGGTGCTGACTCTGTGCCACCTATCCGTGCCACATATGCCACCTGCACGCTGTTCTACCTGCTTTGCCACACAACCGTGACACATAGTTGTTAACTCCTGTGGCATATCAATAGACCTTTGCGCCATGGATATATTCCGCCTTTAATATTTGTGATATATGGATTTTACACCATAGGTTTTATATCATATCGTATGCCTTTAGTATTTGTGATATATGGATTTTACACCATAGGTTTTATATCATATCGTATAGGTTTTATTA
>APFE030373194.1:0-10564 GCA_000404065.3 Pinus taeda
TTTAAAGACGCCGGAACACGTCTCAAGCCAAAAAAAAAATTGCTACTAATTGGAGATCCCACCGGCCCTGGAAAGAGCTCTGATACCACTTGTTATGCTTCTTAACCTGCAAATGATACCCAAATACAGAATATGCGAAGAAAAGAGACCGATAACACAGAATATGCGAAGAAAAGATATCCAGAACAGAGAATAGTGAAGACTTTATTATTCAGAGAGTAATGTTCACTTGCCTCTTCGAGGGGGCAACCTCCAATAGAGCAGAGCTTGATTACAAAAATAAGACACGATGCTCCTCGCAGGGAGTTACTATCCTTTATATATGACTCCTACAAGTAATACCACGGATCAATACCGCTTATTACTAATACCGTCGGCCCATTTGCAACTAACTGTGGTTCCTTTATTAATTGCGGATTAACCACTTACAATTATTAATATGGGCTTTATTGACTCTTAACTATGACGTGGTCCCATTACATAGATAAGGGGGTTAGGGTGGGACCCTAACAGCTTACAACTTTGTGTGTGAGTACGACGGATGTTGACATAGCGAAGACAACCCAGCACACAAAGACAACCTTCAAAATCAACCAAACAAGATTGCAAGCATGACAAAGCAATCAATATGCCAAAGACGACAGCTAGTCCAACAAGCGAAAGGGAGCAAGACATGTAAAAGGAAACACACATAATGACTTTCAGTGTTTGCCAACATGCATGTTATTGAAGAGAGAATGATATGACAATGATAAGCAGTCCTTCAAGCTACACTAAGAGATGTATTTCATAAAGGTGTACTTTACTTACCATACTTACCCTCCAAAGGGTTATGCATCCAAAGGAGTTTTCATGCAATCCCGCTTTTTTATCATAACTTGGTTCGTTGGTCTTTCTCCTCAACTCCTTGAGAGTCATCTTTCCTTGTGGTCACTGAGAGATACATCTGCGCAGTTTCAGCGGGCAGTGATTGTTGTCGGGATGAGGTCCTAGAAGGACACCTTTGTGCAATTTCTGGATGCAAGGCAGATTGGACAGCTAGGGACAACGCTGTGCAGTTTTGGGATGCAAGACACTGTTGTAGGATGGGGTGTAGTTTTGGGATGCGCAGTTTTTGGATGCAAGGCAGACTGGGTAGTTTAGGGACAATATTGTGCAGTTTCTAGAGACAGTGAGTTTCGGCTGAGGGAAGGACACTAGAGGATATCACTGCGTAGTTTTGGATACCAAGGAAGGCTGGGATTTCTACACATTGCACAGTTGCAACAGGGAAAGGGGAAAAGCTTGAGGTTGCAGATGCGAAGCGTGCGGTTACGGAAAGCTGGATGTAGCTAAGTTGCTAGGGAACTCCGGAATTTGGCTAAGCGTGGGATCAGTGGAACTGATGTGAACAGTAGAACTTTGACTACGATCACACACTCAAACACTTAGTGATACAACAAAGACCATCTAGAACATATAAAAAACATACTTCGCTTGATGCAAAAACATTTCTGACAAGAGTGCGTGAAGTGAGAGCGAGACATGTCTATGTGATGAGAATGACCCATATGCTCAAAGATTTCCCCTTGAAGTAGAACAAACTGCCCTTTGCATGAAAAACGATAATCCCCATGCCCAAGGATGACATATGCTACATAAAGATGAGAACGTGAACAACTCTTAATATCAAGGAGGGGGGCTTGAGATCATCAGCTTACCAATAAGTTACCAAGGAACGATCGATCATAAGATCCAAGGTAGGCTCCGAAATTTGCATGCGAGCCAAAATTTTGGAGGGTGGTTGCAGCCACTACAACATTGGCGACACACTGGTAGAACTCCAGCTCTTTGTATGGACCCTTTCTCGTGAAAGTGAGTCTAACTCTTCTGAAAGTATTGTTTCATTCTTTGATCGTCATGGCTTCCTCACTAGCTTGAGTGAAAGATGTAGTCCCTACCATTCTCTTGATGGTTCAGCACACATAACAAGCCAAGTCAACTGAGTTGTTTTGATTGGGGATGAGGGGTATTTTGATGCACAAGTAATTTAAAGTGTCAAAGTCTTAGTTTCATCTTTGATGTTGCTCCGATGCCAGCAGGCCTGGACAGTACCCCGACAGAGTCACGCAGGAACACAAGCATCGCTCCGCTGCCAGCGAGCCTCAACAGTACCCCGGTGGAGTTACTTGCATCACCTCTTTGCGTCGGAAGCTTTTCTCTTCTTTTGCCTTTTTTTTCAAAGAACTGTGCATAGGAACTTATTTATTTTCATGAGGAGGAAGAGGGATCCCGACTTATTGAGAGCAAAAGAGGTTGTCCCATCAGAGAAGTACGTTATATATACCTCTGACATACTTGTTAAGATTTTCTCCCTCACCTTACTCTACTTGACTGTGTTGAAAAGGGTTAACCGAATATAGAATAACCGATTAGAGTAGGCGGTACTAGTTAAAGCACAAGCATTTTGACTTCACCAAGACTCACTCTGAACAGAACGTATTTTCCATCAGGGTGTCATTGACTGAAGAATGCAAGATCTTCATAAGGAGAGGGCATAGACAGATAACCAAATGTTGATAGTTGTACAAGTCCTCTTATATTTTCCTGACTTGTCTCAAGAGACAAACACGGCTTCATGTGAAATTAAAACTACGGGTGCATAATAGACAAACAAACAAAGAAGAAAAGAGCAGAAGAAATAAGCAAAGCAAAACAAGAAAGAAAAGCAAGACATGAAAACAAAGCAAAGGAAACAAGAAAGCAAACACTACTCCTACTCCAACACTAAACAATGCATGGGCCTACTCACATGAAATGATATTTCCAACGCAACCACCAGCACATTGGTTGGCCCATGGTTGTGAAGGAATGGTTAACAAAAAAGATAAGCATGTAAACCAGCAAACAAAAAAGATAAGACAGTGAAGACCAACACGCTTGGAGTTTGAATTCGTCTACACAAAAGAAAAGAGCAAATGCGCAAGACAAACATTCTGCAGACATACCATGGTGTTGCAACACACTGTGCGCAGATGACGAACATGCACACTCTTTTGACCTTGACAAATGAGCAAACATGAAAAAGGAAGACAAATTACATTTAGCAAGAGTGCTCGTTGAGTATGATTCCTCCAATGCATGAGCGATAGGATCATGTAATACAAGTGGAGGATGTGAAATTTGTGGATGAGATTGATCTTCAATGCAAATAGGAGAGTGATGACGAGCCTGGGGTGTTTCAACAAATTTTTTATCAAGAGCAGAACTAACCTCAAGACAGGGAGGACCTGACATAACCATCAACTCGGGCTAAAGTGCCCCGACAGCTTGAGGAGTTTCCACTTCATCAATAGGTAGATCATCAAAGGCTGGTAACTTAGAAAAATCAACAGCGAAGGAATCATCATCGTGATCGAATGAAGGAGTAAAGAGATCACGACCACCACGATCACAAAATTCGATATGTTCATTAACATCCTGATGATTTGACGAATCATACAGAGGGGTTGATGAGAAACAAGAATGCTCACCCTCTGCACTTCCAGAAATGGCAAATGAAAGATTGAGTGGATTTGAAAAGAAAGATGTATCCTCTCCGCAATGCAATGACAAACTGACATCGTTGTGTTTTGTGAATGATCGAAAGTATATACATCCAGTGATGAGTTTTCGCAAGGAAAATAAAAAATGGCAGAATCACAAAAGATGTTAGGATAAAGAGGATGAGGTGCAGATGGAGGGAGGTCATCCTTCTTTGCGGGTTCTTCTTTAAATTCCCACACATACTCATCATAAATGACGTTGGCTGCTCAACACCACCTCCGTCGACAACTTGATCCTCGTGCACAACAAATGTGAAGTCCGGAATGGGAGAACACAACATAGTACAATCCGAAGGATCAACAAAACGAGAGTACAAAGGTTGAGAGAACAAGTACACGTGACAACCAACAGGCTTGCAAACCAAATCTGCGCAGATATCCAGAGCAAGTGTGGTGGGAGGATGTGACAGTTCAACAGATGTGCGCGCACCTTCTCCCACCTTGCACTGCAGAGCTAGAGCTGTTTGATGAGAAGCAGGCGGAGGGTCACCTGTGACAACAACCTTGTCTGTCTTGGATTTGGCAGCTCTAACACCGAGGTATGTTGGGATGGGTTCGAATGATTCTAACACATGTGGATTTTCAGATATGTGAAGAAGATACTGAAATATTTCATGGATAAATTTCCAATCAATTTCATCTTCTGGGATTTGAAATGCAAGATTACGAAAGTGTTCTCAAAATTGCAACAAGGATTCATCAGGAGCTTTTCGTAATTCCAAAATTTTTTTGTTAAGTGCTTTGTGATCATACTGATAGAAAGCATGGGCCAACTCTCTGATCAATTGATCATAAGAGTGAATGGAAGCATTGGGCAGTGTGACACACCACATTAGTGCATGCCCTCGAAACATGAATGCGCACAACAAGCAGGCAATGTAATCCTCATGGATTTCATTCCTTTCACAAAAGCCCATGAATGCAGCTTCATGTCTAAGCAACGTTGCTCCGCCTTAACCATTGTACCTAAAATGTCACAAGTCATTCCAGAGATCCCCTGATACTTCAAAATCATTTCCATAAGACAAACATCTTGGAGGATTAACTGTAATGCTAGTCATGAAAGATGTGTAGAGATTCAAAACAAGCTTTCAGGACTCAGCTTGTCATCTGGCCCTCCTTCTAGAGCCAAAAATGTTAACGGTGCTGGACCCGCCAACATGTCAGGGGATCTCCCCGGTAAGAAGTCCCAACTAGACCTCAGACCGTTTGGAGTAGGAGTCCTAGCAGTGGGTAGTATAGTAGTTCCTTGACTACGGTAGTGCGCAGAGGTAAGCAAGATAACTTTGTCGGAAGCAAGTGCGTGACATTGCGGCTAGTCAAGAGAGATGCATGGGGGTTCTAACACACGAAGTGGAAAAAGGAAGTGCATCCCTTAGAAGCCTGTAATAGTACGCAGCCTGAAATGAACACACGAGCGGAATGACATCACGGGTTGGAAGCGGAGTAGTCCACAATCCAAGGTGATTAAACCAACAACACATCTCAACAAGATTCATACAATCATATACAAAATAGTTCATACACGAATGCATAATTTAAATAACATACATTGCTAAAGCAACCAGAATAGTCCAACTACAATAACAACATATGCATGAAAAAGTCTTGCCTCTATTATATTATGTAAAGTGAAAGTTCCATCCATACATACACCATGACAGCCACTAGCCCCAATAGTGGAACATTACAGTCAACATTGCCTGCTCCTCCAAAGAAATGTACACGCTCTGCACTATGGAGAATCCAAGGCTTGTCAGAATACTCTCCAAGCCCTCTCTAAGCAATGCCTAGCAAAAGCTTGGCTCCCAAAAACCTGTTCTATGAGTCATGAGGTTCTATATATAGCAAAGGGTGGGGTGACCCTTGACATTTCCCTTTGACTCTTGGACTACCCTCATGACTCTTCAACTTCATTACATATAACTCCTTACATAACATAATGATTGTTTGCATTTCACTAATGACACTTGGAATTTCACTTTACATTACATTTGATTACAAGTTACAACATATATGGCTCATAATAGTGATGTGGTCGAGACAACTCATGACACAACTCGACATGTAATCATTGATTGTGGTATCCATGTCAAGATGTTGCACTGCTAAGTGATGGATGTGTTCTTGGATGTGCTGTCTCTTCACCTCTGCATTGCTTGGTGCTACAGGGGTCTCGGTCTTGCAAAATGGTTCCATGCATGTGTTTCCTTTGCTTGTTGCTTGATGTGCTTTGTTTGTTCGTCCAGTTGCAAGTACGTCTTCTAGCATGTGTGCTCCTCCATCTCGTTTGTCGTCTCGCCATGATCCATCAGTGTACCTATTCCTGCAATTCACTCATGACGGGATGACATCAAATCCAAAACCTCCTAGTCTAGCATGATGCATTGTTTTACGTGTTCAGGTGACAGGGATGGAGAACAAGTCACTGAGGCAACGCAGAGCGCAACTCAAGCTAGGATGAGGAACTCTAGGTGGACAACCTGCACTGTCGGGAAAAACTACGCAGTGACCACTGGGAGGTAGAATTATGTAGTGAAGGACACTAGTGCCAGCTGCAAGGTGGGAACCTGCTCGTCAGTTCTGCGCAGTTTCTGAAGGGAAGGCAAGACAAGGCTGCAGGGAACCTATTGGGCAGTTCTACGCAGTTTTCAAGAACAAGGTTGCAGGGGAACTACTGATCATGACTACGTAGTTTTGGGGAACAGTGCAGGGCAGGCAGCAGAGGGTCATGTTGGGCATGTCCGCGTAGTTTTCTAGGTCAGTGCAAGATAAGTAGCAGGGAGACTTCTAGACATGACTGCACAGTTTGTGGAGGTAGTACAGAGCAAGGCAGCAGGAGACTCGCTGATCATGACTGCATATTTTCTAATGGCAGTGCAGAGCAGGTAGCAGGGGGATCAACTAGGCATGTTTTCATAGCTTTGGAGAGCAGTGCAAACTCGGGTCCCGATGCAGTGCTGGGTTCCTGCAGACCGGAAGGAGGCTTGATGATTGTTCTTAAGAAATGCGCAGTTCAGCTTGGGCATGGAGGCAGTTCCTGCGCAGTTCTGGGAGGCAGACGGGTTGCTCACTTTTGGGATTGCGCATTGCAAATAACTTGGAGGACAACCTCAAGCACTGGACAGTTCCGGGCAGCAGAGCAGGCTCACTGAGGGTTGACGCTGCGCAGTGCAGCTTAGTCGGGGTCTACTGGAAGAGGGTTGTCCGGTCGAACAGATTTTCAGCAAAATGGCTAAGTGTTGAAAGCAAGTGAACTTGTGCAGACATGACATTGTGATCACACACTTAGCATACTTCAACAACAAGACGTCACAGACCACCAGTACAACAAGACAAAACATGCCCTTGGTGAGACTGTACTTGGGCTAAGAGCGACAAGTGCAACACTTGAGATAGACCTTCGGACGACCGTGACGACACACTTTCGCGACAGTGCTTACAACTTTGTGTGTGAGTACAACAAATGTTGACATAGCGAAGACAACCCAACACACGAAGACAAACCTTCAAAATCACTAGAACAAGATTGCAAGCATGACAAAGCAATCAATATGCCAAAGACGATAGTTGGTCCAACAAGCGAAAGGGAGCAAGGCATGTAAAGGAAAGGTACAAAATGGCTTTCAGTGTTTTCCAACATGCATGTTATTGAAGAGAGAATGATATGACAATGATAAGCAGTCCTTCAAACTACACTAAGAGATGTATTTCAAAAAGGTGTACTTTACTTACCATACTTACCCTCCAAAGGGTTATGCATCCGACAGAGTTTTCATGCGGTCCTGATCATTTATCATAACTCGGTTCCTTGGTCTTTCTCCACAACTCCTTGAGAGTCATCTAGCATTTCATCTTTCCTTGTGGTCACTAAGAGACACATCTACGCAGTTTCAGCGGGCAATGGCTGCTGCTAGGATGAGGTCCTGGGAGGACACCTCTGCGCAATTTCTGGATGCAAGGCAGACTGGACAGCTGGGGACAACACTATGCAGTTTTGGGATGCAAGATAGTGCTGCAGGATGGGGTCCTGGGAGAACACCTCTGTGCAGTTTCTGGATGCAAGGTACACTGGGCAGTTGAGGGACAACACTGTATAGTTTCTGGAAACAATGAGTTTCAGCTGAGGGAAGGACACTAGAGGAAATCATTGTGCAGTTTTGGATACCAAGGGAGTCTGGGGTTTCTGCACATTGCACAGTTGCAACAGACAAAGGGGAAAAGCTTGAGGTTGCAGACGCGACACGTGCGATTCCGGAAAGCTGGATGAAGCTAAGTTTCTAAGGAACTCCGGAATTTGGCTAAGTGTGGATCAGTGGAACTGATGTGAATAGTAGAACTTTGACTATGATCACACACTCAAACACTTGGTGATACAACATAGACCATCCAGAACATATAAAAACATACTTCACTTGATGCAAAAACCTTTGTGACAAGAGTGCATGAAGTGAGAGCGAGACATATCTATGTGATGAGAACGACCCATATGCTCAAAGATTTCCCCTTGAAGCAGAACAAACTTCCCTTTGCATGAAACAACAATAATCCCCATGCCCAAGGATGACATATGCTACATAAAGATGAGAACATGAACAACTCTTAATATCAAGGAGGGGGGCTTGAGATAATTAGCTTACCAATAAGTTACCAAGGAATGATCGATCAGAGGATCCACCGTAGGCTCCGAAATTTGCATGCGAGCCAAAATTTTGGAGGGTGGTTGCAGCCACTACAACACTTCCTCAGGACAAGAAAAAGAGAAAGGAAAGGAATACCATTGTTTAAGAGGAAAAAGTTTGCAAAACCACAAGGAGGGTAGCGATTAAAGAATTTTCATCTATGTGAACAAGCTTTATCAACAAAAAGTATGCGGAGAATGACAAGGAATGAAGGCTTATGGAGAAAAGTGATTATAGCTCATGGGTCAATGGAGGGTTGGAATAGAAGTGAAATGAAGGCTTTTGAAGGGCCCTCACTCATTTGAAAGAGAAAGATCATCTTCAACCGAGTCACTTATGAGATACTTACAATGAGGTGGATGACATATGAAATATAAAATACAAAAGGACAAATTACAAATACAATACATATTTGGAATCTGGACAAAGTACACTAGGTTAATACTCATCGATTTTCCTTGGTAAGGAAAAGAGACTCTTGCATGAGAAAGGAAGCGCATGATGCCCTGAGAAGTCTTCTCCACCAACAACCTAGTACTGCTAAAGGAGTTGGGATCTATCACACTTATTGGTTTTTTGAAAAGAATAATACCCTCCTCCATTAAGGGCATTGTTTCCACTATTTTAAAAGAAGAATATTTGTATCTTCCCCTGCTAGGAATTGATGTTGTGTTGCCTTTAATTGCACTGAGTCCCACAAATTTGATCTAGAAAGGGGTAGATCCTTCTTCTCCCACTCCCTTCTTTAGAGATGTTGTTTGCATCCATAGTATCCTCCTAATTTGTCGTGGTTTTTATGTGGAAAAGTCCCAAAATGTTCCTTCTATCAATCTCAACCCTCATAGGCAATGTTTTAGAAAAAAATTCAATTTCCCTTGAAACTAGCTCCGTCAAGGTGATGCGAATGATGTTGACCACATGGAGACATTCATGTCGTTATGGATTCTAGGGAAATTGGCAATCCAACACTTGTTAACAGGTACTCTGTCATGAGTAGATCTAAAGGGGAGGAGAATGTCGAACAAGGTAAAATGAATTTTGTAGCAGCCAAAGTAGAAAACAAGATTTTTGCGGGACTGATTATAGACAAGATAGATGTTGAAGGGGGACAAAAGCTTAGTTTAATAAAGCTTGCCAGCCTTATTGAGATAAATGCCAGGGAAGGTGCTAAGAAGTTGGATATTCAAGGAAGATTGATGGACCAAGTTGAATGGTTGTCTGACTCAATTGGAAAGCTTAATAATCTTACTGAAATCATTTTGTTTGAAAACAGGATGGTGACCCTTCCCAGGAAAATTGAAGGGTTTTCCAAGTTAAAGAAACGAGATACTCATGCAAATAAGTTAATGAATCTTCTAGATTCCATTGGTGAGTTGACCAATCTAACCGATCTAGACTTGCATGGCAATCACTTATAGACTCTACCTACTTCAGTTGGAAAGCTTTCTCGGATTGTATCCTTGGACTTGAGTTCAAAACAGCTTTAATCATTGCCCGAGTCTGTTAGACAACTTAGCAATTTGAAAAGAATGAGTATTGAGTCAAATGAAATTGAAGAGCTACCATATACAATTGATCAATATGTTGTTGAGCTTCGAGCATAATACAATCAACTCAAAGCTCTGCATAAAGCTATTGGCAAGCTTGAATCATTACAAGCCTTAACATAGCACTATAACAAAATAAAGAGCCTTCCGTCAACCATGGGTTCTTTAACCCATTTTCAAGAACTTGATGTAAGCTCCAACAAAATGGAATTGATACCAGAGAGTTTGTGCCTTGCCACAAATCTTGTTAAGCTTAATGTTGGCAGCAATTTTGCTAACTTAGAAAAGCTCTCACTATCTATCGGAAATCCTGGGATGCTGGAGGAGTTAAATATTGGCAATCATCAAATAAACATCCTTCCTAACTCTTTTCATATGCTTACATATCTTCAAATTCTTAAATATGAAGAGACACAACTAGAGATACTGCTAAGGCATATTATTGAAAATGGAGCTAAGGTCATTGTACAGTTTATGATTGATTGTGTTGCAAATAGGGGATGCAACAGTAAAAGAGACTAAGCCAAAGGGGAGGTGGTCAATATTCTGCTCATGTTTGAGGAAATGCAAGTGGGTTGAAGTTATGGAGGAACACCATTCAATGCACCTAATGCAGAAGCAAGCTTGTCTAGTAATACATAATCTAGTTGTTTGAAATCCCGAAATTAGACCAATCATAATGGAGAAAGGTCTAGAAAATCTTGTAAGAAATGTTGAGGCAAAACATGAAAGCTACAAAGATACAACTACC
>APFE030373198.1:17884-39826 GCA_000404065.3 Pinus taeda
TGACACCTAATCAGAGGGATTGGGTGTACAAATGTAATTAATGTAAATAAATAATAGAGAAGATAGAGAGTCATCGGGAGATGAACCAAACAGTCACTCCCTCTTGTATATAATAATGAACAACCTGAATGAATAAGATAAGTTTTGATTTGAGTTACCTCCTGGTCTGACAGATTCAAACATTATTAATATGTCTAAGACACTGGTCTACGATGATATATCTATTAACGAAGTTGAAACCCCACAGGCTGTCGAGGCACTTCAGCCCGAGCTGATGGTTATGTCAGGCCCTCGCTGTCCTGAGGTTGGTTTCACTTCCAGTCAGGAAATTATTGAAACACTCAAGGCCCCTCATCACTCTTTGTGTTGCATTGAAGATCAACCAAACACCCAGATTTCACTTCCTCCACTCGAACTACACGATCCCATCGCTCATGCATTGGAGGAATCTTACACAACAAGCACACATGCACAACGTAACTGGTCTACCTTTATCACATTTGCTTTCATGTCACAGTCAATAGAATGCACACACTCGGCATCTCCACATAGTGTAGCATAGCACCATGGAAACTCCACAGAGTGCATGTCATGCGCTTTCACTCATATTTTTTATGTGGTCACTTGTAAACTCGGAGTGTGTTTTTATTCACTATTATATATTTCTTGTTTGTTGGTTCACATAGCTGTCTTGTTTGCGAACCAAGCCTTCACCAACATAGGTCAACCAATGCACTGGTGGATGCATTGGAAATATCACTTCATGTGATCAGGCCCATGCACCATTAGCTTAGGAGTAGGAGTAGTGTTTGCTTTCAGTTTGTTTGTTTGCATGCTTGTTTGCTTACTTGCTTTGTTTGTTTGTTTGTCTGCTTGCTTGTTTCCTTAGTCACTTCGCTTTCACTTTTACTTCTACTTCTGCTTTGCTTTGTTGTTTGTTTGTTTTCTTGTTTTCGTTCGTAGGTTAGTTTCGCATGGAACCATGTATGACTCTTGAAACAAGTTGGGTAAAGTATAAGAGGCCTTGTATAGTTGTCACTACTTGGTTATCTGTCATCTTGCCTCTGTATGAAAAACTTGTTACTTTTAGTCCATGATACGTGGATAGAAAATACGTATTGTTTGAAGTGAACCTTGGTGAAAACACAATGCTTGTGCCTAACTAGTGTCACCTACTCTAGTCAGTTGTTCTTGGGTTAACCCTTGTTAGCTCAATCAAGTAGAGTAAGGTGAGGGGGAAAACCTTAACAGGCACATCAGAGGTATGATAAACTACTTCTCTACAGGAACAACCTCTTCTGCTCTCACTAGGTTAGGATCCCTCTTCCGCCTCTGAAATGAATAAGTGTTATGCACAGTTATAAAAACAAAAAGGATGAAAAATGAAAAAGTGAAAAAAGTTTGAAAAAAATGAAAATGAATAAGGCGAAAGAAGAGAAAGGCTTCTTGCGCAAAGAGGTGATGCAAGTAACTCCGCCGGGGTACTGACCAGGGTCGCTGGCAGTGAATCCATGCTTGTGTTCCTATGTGACTTTGCCAGGGTACTGTCCAGGCCTACTGGCAGCGGAGCAACACCATAGATGAAACTAAGACTCTGACAACTATACTGCTTGTACACCAATATACCCCTCAACCCCAATTGAAACAATTATGTTGACTTGGCTGGAATGTGTGTCAATCGAACAAGAGCTTGGCAGATTCTACATCTTACAATCAAGCAAGTGTGGAAACCAAGATGAACTGAGAACTGAACAATACTTTCGAAGCTGTTAGACTTGATTTTCAAGTACAAGGTCCATTCAGAGAGATGGATTTCTACCAGTGTGTCACCAAGTGTTGTAGCGGCTATAACCACCCTCCAAAAGTTTTCCTTAGCTTCGTTTTGGAGCCTTCCAACCAAACTTTCACATCAACATGTCTTGCTTCGTCAAGTACACAAGCTTTAGCGGTTTTCTCACAGAATGATAGCCTGTCCATCATAGTTTGTTGCATTCCCATCACAGGTTGTTCCTCTAGACTTGGTCTAGTTGCAGGCTGAGCAGCTCCCTCAAGAAATTGCACAATTCTGGAGGGAAACCAGCCTTCCCTCTAGAAATTGCACAATTCTGTCTGGCAGCTTGCTGGCTCCAAAATTGCACAATTCTGCCAGTCAGGCTTCATCCAGAAAATTGTGCAATTCCTCCTAGCAGGACTGCTCAGCCCAAGAATTGCCCAATCCTGGGTAGCAGTTAGCTTCTCTACCCAAAAATTGCGCAAATCTCTTGGGCAGCCAGCCCAGCTCCCTTCCAGAAATGCACGTTTTCTCCTAGCAGTTGAGCAGTCGCTTGCATGTGCAGTTGAGTTGACCGGTTCCCTCCGGGACCGAGCAAAACCGATTTGCATACATGGGTTACTTCTCCCAATGTAGCATGCAAAGGAATCCCTTGATTCAGGGATCTATTTTTAACAGCTGGAGGTTGCATGCAAGGATCATCTTGGAAACCTCCCACCAAGTGTCACTCTTCCTAGATTTGTGGCATGTGTGTCACATCTTCGATTTTATCAAAACGCATGAACTGGAAACAACAGAGCTCATTCCTCACATCAACCTTCTAGCTCTGACATCCCACATCGTATCTAGGAGTTGTCAGCACATTCAGCTCAGTTTTTTTGACGTGAGCCCACCTTCCATGTTTTGTGTTACATTTTTGGCTCTTTTTGTGTTTCGCTTTGTATGAATGTTGTCTGCTTGATTTCAGTGAGCATTTTCTATTGTTTTGATACATATTAGTACTAGAACTGTTTTAGTTTTCGTTAACATCTCACTATTGTCAAATGCATGAAACTGTTTTTCACGAACAGTCGCTGATTCGGCAACTCACCTCACCCCCATGCATGTTGTTCCATTTTTTGAATCTTTCATTCATCATTTGCATGCACGATCATTCACTTATGCTTACACTTAGTATGGCCATGCATTCACATTCACATTTGCTTCCAGCTGCTTGTCGGCAGGTCTGGGCAGCCTTGGCTCGGACTCTGCCTCACTAAGACAACATTGCGCAATCTTGAGAGGGAGGACTCTCTCTTCCTCTCAGGAAATGTACATTTCTACCCAGTGACTGTCCTCCAATATTGCATTGTGCAATTTTGAGGGACATTGACTATTGGCCCAAAAAATTGCGCAATGTAGTCACTGAACTTGCAATCATTACCAGCTGAGATTTCGCATTGCGAAATTCCAACAGTCAGCAGTGAGCCTGGATTGTGCATTGCGTAATTCCAACAGTCAGCCAACCTCCTGACAGCCCGGATTGTGTCTTGTGCAATCTTGGCGTTCAGTCTCTCGACCTCCCAACATAAATTGCACAACCTTCATGATCAGTCACACAGGGATGTTGCAAGTCAGTTCTCAAGTTCATTTTGGTTTTCAACTGACAAAGTTCTTGCCATGAGTGTTGTCATGTCTCCAAGTATCGCAGGTGTTCATCTGCCTCTCAGTAGTATAGGTACAATGGTTTCCAGGAGAGAAGAGTCAAAGACACCATTCATAGAACACTTGGGGATGCAGTCGATCAAGTGTCCATGAACTTGCCTACCTATGAAGACATCAAGTTGTTCGTACACAAGGACATCAAGATATGATGGTAGCAACATCACAACAAGCAACACCATGAACAACAGTTGAAGGCAGCATACCAGATGCAATGATCACAAGAGGAAGGTTGTTGACAACACAGAGTTGGAACAATGTTGCAAGCTCAAGCAGATCCACTTGTGATGAAATCAACTTTGGAGACTCAGGCTATGAGGTGACGATGTGACATGAAGATTGTGTGAAGGCAAATAATAGAATAGAGAAGGAGTTGCATGTGTTGTAGCAACAACTCAAGGAAGAATAGGAGCTACATAGATGAGAGAATGAGTTGCAGCATGAACAAGTACAACAAGGGGCGCAACATCCACTCATGGACGAAACTGTGCCCGTACAAGTTATAGATCCATCCTAGCAGCTAGCATGGAGCAAACATGGTGAGCAGTGTTGTTGATCACATGCAAGGGAATTCAGTAGCATGCATGTCATTATGCGCACACATGCGATCTAACCCATTTGACACACTCACCGAGACAAAGACAAGAAAGAAGTCCAACTGGAGCTGAACATGTAGTTGACAATTTATGTGCATGACCACTAGCACACACTCGAAAATCAGCACGGACACTATGCATCAATGTGTTACGGTTCATCTGCACCCAAGAAGACCATGTGCATGCTACCAGATGAATTGGATGGAGGAGCCATACCAATGCACTTGGATGCAACGGAGGCAAGAGTTCGCTTCAACAAGATGTCACCATGGATTGCATGCACACCATCACAGATGACCAAGCTTGGCATCAACTAACCACCTTCACCATCACAAGCATGTCAAAGAGTTGGTCTCTCCACAACAGACCGAGTGTTATTGATATCTTGCATGGTTTTCTCAAGCCATTTTGTTTCACATGACCACTTGTGCATTGTAATGTAACGTCTTGTCAAGTGGAAGTTCAAGTGTCGATAGTTGGATGTAACAATCATAGAGTAGATGAAGAATCATGAGGGTAGATGAACTATCACAAAGGGAAATTTTAAGGGTCACCCCACCCTTTGTTATAAATAGAACATCATAACTCATTGTAAAGGCTTTTGGTCAGCCAAGCTTCCGATAAGACTATCTTGGAGAGAGATTGGACAGTATTGTAATGAGCCTTCGCTTCTCCACTGTGCAAAGCCAGTACATCTCTTTGGAGGAGCAGGTGGTGGTGGCTGTAAACGTTCTGCTATCAGAACTTACCAAGAGCCAGCAAGTTTCATGCATATGTTGTATTGTATTCTATACGATCTGGTTTACTCTAGATGATATATGTATTTGTTTTCTTACACATGCATGTATAGACTATTTTGTATAAGTATGTATGAATCTTTCTGAAATGTGATGTTGGTTTAACCATCACTTTGGATTGTTCACTAACTTTCCTTCCAGGTTGTGATGCATCTTTTCTTGTGTGTTCCCTTCTTAACTACGTGCTATCACAGGTTTCCAAGGGGCACACTCATCTCAACCCCCGTGTGTTAGAACCTCTCATGCACCTTCCTTGGCTCACCACAGCTGTCATACCCTTGCTACCAATAGAGTTATCTTACCTTCCTCTATGCGAAATCGCAGTCAAGGCATTACTGTACGACCCACTGCTGGGACTTGTACACCAAACGGTTTGAGGTCTAATTGGGACTTCTTACCGAGAGGTCCCCTTACATGTTGGCGGGTCCAACACCATCAACACACACCTATTTAGGCTCATTGATTTACTATTTAAAGGCACTCGACTTCCTCCTCAAATGTGATCCATAAACTATCGTGGATATTCCACTAGACAGTTCGTCACAACAAATATTATAATATTGTATTAAAACTCTGAAAATTCTACACTATTATAGTTTATTAAACTTTAAGATCTGTGGATTTAACTATAATTAGTGCATGCATGTGAATTAAAATTATACAAAAAAGTAGAAAACAAACAAATAAGCGCACATACACGCACACAAGACACAAGATATGCTCTCTGGGATACCCTTTCGGGAGAAAACCCAGCTGGAATGTGAGGTTGCTTTGCTCTCTTTCTCTATCTGGAAATATGGCTGCGTGTACAAAGAAGTAATTCTTGTGGCCCATGGGCTACTACAATGCACATATCCTCTCTGTCTATTCTACCTCCTATCTCTCTTGATTATCTTTCCTCAGCTATGGAACAAAAAGCTCTTGAAAGAATGGAATCCCTCTTCCTCCTAGTGGCCCAGTTATAACACAGCCTAATAGCCATCTAGTGGTTAATTTTGAATACATCAACTCTTAACTAGAGTTACAATATAGACTTTTCTAGAGTATTTTACATCACAAACACGTGGCTAGCCCCTTTTCCATGAATAATGTGGGTTGACACAGCATCCTTCGGAACTATAGGTGTGAAAACAGGAAGGTCAACTTCTTAGTGGTATAACCTTTTCACACGGTCTCCGATTGACGCGCTTCTTGCACCGTTGGAAAGCTATTTGTGTGTATAATAGCACGAAAATCTATTGTGCTAAAAAAACAAAGTTTTACCACCCAAAAAACATTGTTTGATTCCTCAAAATGCTCCCGGAAGGTTTCAGACCTCGTTTCGCCAAACTGGGTCCTGCTATTAAAAATGGTCCCGTGAGTTGATTCCTCCACTTTTTCCACTCCAAATGCATCGAGATGGATGAAAAATAATATAATGATCCAATTTTGATCACACCCCCCATTTTTGGAGGCTTTTGGTCCCCAAAATCTTTTACTAAAGAAGGTGAGCAAATGTTTCCTCCACCTTCTCTCTGGTGTACCATTTAGCTTTGCCTTGAATTTGTCCCTTCAACCCAATCTACCAAAGGTCATGATGCCCCTGTCTTGTAGTTATGGACCTCTTCTGCAAAATTGTATCTTATGTCAACTCTGCCTGAACGTCTAGTGCCAAATTCTCCACATAAGTTAGGACATGTTCCTTTTTTAGATCTAGCATGGAAGGCTCATAGAGTTTCAAATTCTCTACATTCACAACTGAGTAAATGCACATATATGGTGGTAAACTGAGTCAATAGGCGTTATCACCCACCATTTATAGTATCTCAAAGGGAACATACCTTAGAGCCTTTATTTTATTAATAGGCCCCTGTAGCCTCTCCTTGTTCAACTGTAGCCATGCTTTATCTCCCACCTTGAATGATTTCTCTGTTCTGTGTTGATCATGCCTAGCCTTACACTTCTCCTGTGACAACTACAATGTTTCCTATACCTATAGATGGATATGTATGATCTTCTCTATACAATTTTCACCCCTCAAAGCATCTCATGTAAGATCTTCCCTCACTCCTCCTTGCTACCCATATGCAATATCCAAAGGTGAAGGTGGAAAATATCCAAAACAAGTCTCAAATGGGGACTTTCCTATAGAAGTGTGGACTGCTATGTTATAAGAATGATGTATATATACCATATTTTCATCCCAAGTCTTTGGATGCTTCTGGTTGTATCCCCTCAAAAGTTTCACCAAATTCTTGTTGACTACTTCTATTTTCCCATCTGTTTGTGGATGGAATGCTGTAGATATCTTCAACTTTGTGTCCATATTCTCCCATAATGTAGTCCAAAATGCATTGATAAATCTTGTGTCCCTGTCTGAAATGATGCTCCTTGGTATCCCAAAGTGAACCCAGACCTGTTCAAAGAACAAGTTTCTTGCCTCTTGTTCGTTGATGGTATTTTTACAAGGAATCAAAACACACATCTTATTGAACTTGTCAAATACCATGAACTAGTAGTCATATCCCTTCCTGGTTTTCAATAAACCTCCCACAAATTCCATGGAAATGCTTTCCCAAGGACAAGCAGGTATAAGTAAGGGATGATGCAGACCTTGTTTCTTGCTGCTAGATTTGTTGGTACAACAAAGCATGCATCCTCTTATGAACCTAGCAACCTTATCTTGTATCTTGGGAAAATAAACATACCTCTTCAAGTTAGCCATGGTATTCCCTACACCAAAGTGCCCTGCAACCTTGCAGATGTGAGACTCTCTAATCAACTGTAAACGCTCACCTTTAGGAATGCATAGTTTATCCAGCCTGTAGAGTAACCCATCCTAGAGATAATAGTCAACGATGTTGTCACCACTATGCACATGACTTTGAATCTACAATTGTTGATAAACCTCCTTGAAGTCTTCATTGTTTGAATATGCCTCTCTATATGCAAAATGGGTGAATGGCTCCATGTGCATACGGGTCACAAAGATGTAATCTTTAATTTGGGTGGCCTTGAAATCATATCAACCAACTTGTTTGTGGTTCCCTTCTTATAATTGATCATGAAATGAAACTGATGTAAAAACCCCATCCACTTATAATGCATGGTCTGTTGTAGCTTACTCTAGGCCTACAAGTATTGTAACGGTTGGTGATCTGTGTGGATTACTGTCTCATTTCCCATCAGATAGTTCTTCCACTTCTTCACAGCGTGCACCATGGCATAAAGATCCTTATCATAGATAGGGCAGTTAGCACTATATACCAGCATATCATCCAAATAGACAATAACACATGAATCTATAAAAGGGTGCCTTACATCATTCATTAATCTCATAAATGTAGTTGGTGCATTACATAGGCCAAATGGCATAACTAACCACTCACACAAATCTTGCCTGGTTTTAAGGGCCGTCTTCCATGTATCTTCTTCTTTGGCTAGTACCTAGTGATATCCAGACTTCAAGTCCAACTTTGTGAAGTATTTTCTTGTTGTAATTGGTCCAACAAATCATCTAACCTAGGCAGGGAGTACCTGTTCTTGAGCGTGATTTCATTCAATGCCTTGTAATCTCTACACATCTGCCAAGTCCAATCATTCTTTGGCACAACGATGATGGGTGACCCACATGGTGATGTACTTGGTTGAATGACAGGTTGTTCCAACAGCTGTTGTAACTGTTTCTTCACCTCACTTGCTTTTGTAACATACTTTATGTACAACCCAATATTTGGCAATGGGGAGTCTGGAAAAAGTTGGATCTCATGCTCCACTTCTCTCTTAGGTGGTAACCCTTTAGTCTCTCACAACACATCCTTGTATGCATGTAACAACTCCTCCAATTGTTGTTTTTGTTTATTAGTACACCCCTCCAGGGATTCCTTGCCTCTTATTCACTCCTCTTCAGACTAACTTTCTCTTAAAAACAATAAAACATACTTGTTGCTGGAACTAATCAATTTCTTGGCTTGGTTGGCACTTACCAATGAAATTTTTGACTTTCCTTTGTGCGCATTGATGATAAATTATTTTCCATCCTTGATGAGCCGGTATTGGTTAGCTCTCCTAATTGATATTGCATCACACATGTACATGTATGAACTCCCAAACACGACTATGCATACATCAAGGGGAACCACATCCAGATCTACTTCATCAATGAAATCAACACTGATAGAAACTCTGATTTTGCATTGTTTTGTTACCTTCAGCTCTACATCCTTATTTACCCATCCTAGTGGATATGGGTTTGGATGATCACGAACTTCCAGTCCCAACTTCTTGACTAGCTCTACTGCAATGAAATCCACCTGTGATCCTGAGTCAAACAGAGCATCAATCTTTATCTTCTTGACCTGTATCTTTATATGGAAGAGTTTGGTCATGTATTTATCTTCTTGTTGTTGAAGGCTACTCAAATTCACCTCCTTTTGCACTGATGTACAGAATATATTCTCATCCACGTATGATTTTCTTTCAACTTGGTTACTTGAATCAGTGGCCATGAGATTCTTCTTCTTATTATCTTTCTTCTTGTTCTTCGGGTTTAGCTCTGGATGCAACTTCCAGTACTTCTCATTTGTATGGCCATCAATGTTGTAGTGGTTGCTGTATTTTTAAATTTTCCCCCTTTTTGCTTCTTCTTCCTCTCCATAGAAGCTTCTTGTTGCTCCTTTTACTTTGATCCACTTGATTGTGATATTTCCAAGCCTATGTTCTCTAGGTACTATGCCTGTACACAAGCATCGTCCACTGATTTGGGCTTGAAAAACATCATTTGCTCACGCAAATGGCGATGTAGACCCCCCAAATACTTGAGGAGTACATTTGGGTTCTTTGGAGATACCCAGCATTAGAGCCATCTTTCTTAATTTTGTGTTGTACTCATGCACGCTATGGCCCAGTTTTTGCTTGAAGTAACGTCGGATCCATTGGTCCTCCACGTACCGAATGGGATAAAATTGTGACTTAATGAGGGTTTTGAAATCCTCCCACTTAGTCACTGGAGGTTCTCCCTCCAACCTTAGGGTTTCTGTGTGGCTCTCTCACCAAGTCAGTGCATGGCTCTCTAATTTCAGTCATGCGAATGAGATATTTTTCCCTTCCTCGATCTAATGGACGTTGAAATAAACTTCCAGCTGCTGCAACCGATGGTTTAGCTTCAAAGCGTTGATCTCGCCATGGTATCGCTTGATATCGACTTTTTCTTCCATTTTGAACAAGGATTGGTTCACGACACTCAAACTTGGTTGATCTTTTTCAGGTTCTTTCTTCGACTGGTTATCTGTGTCTTCTTGATCTCTTGATCCCCCTTCTAATTTGTCCTCTATATTTGAACCCCCATCTTCTCCAAATATCCCCAATTTATTGCTTAGGGTTGTCATGAAGAGGTGTAAATTGTGGTTTATATCCGCAACTTGTTATTCAAGCCACGAAAACCTCACCTTTGCAGGATCATGATATTTGTTTACAAATTTGTCAGCCATGATTAGGGTTTTATGATTTTCGACCCTGCTGACTTAAATCCCCTGAAAATATCCACAAATACCCAAATAAATCTTCTCTAATACCAAATAATCTGTAAACTATCGTTGATATTCCACTGGACAGTTCATCACAACAAATCTAATAATACTGTATTAAAACTCTGAACAATCTACACTATTACAGTTTATTAAACTTTAAAATTTGTGGATTTAACTGTGATTAGTGCATGCATGTGAATGGAAATTATACAGAGAAGTATAGAATGACAAAATAAGCACACACACACACAAGACACAAGATATTCTCTCTGGTAAACCCTTTCAGGAGAAACCCCAGCTGGAAGGTGAGGTCGCTTTGCTCTCTTTCTCTGTTTATAAATATGGTTGCAGGTACAAAGAAGTAGTGTTTATGGCCCGTAGGCTACTGCAATGCACAGATCCTCTTTATGTTCTCTAATGCCTATCTCCCCTACCTATCTCTGCTCATCTACGGAACAAAATTCTCTCAAAAAATGGAATGCCTCTTCCTCCTATTAGCCCAATTATAACACAGCCTGATAGCCTACTAATGGTTAATTTTGACTACATCAACTCTTAACTAGAGTTACAATATAGACTCTTCTATATTTTTTTACATCACAAACACATGGCTAGCCCCTTTTCCATGAATAATGGGGGTTGACGTGGCATCCTCCCGAACTATAGGTGTGAAAACAAGAAGGTCAACTTCTTAGTGGCATAATTTTTGCATATGTACTCTGATTGACGTGCTTCTTGCACCATTGGAAAGGTATCTGTGTGTAGAAAAAGGTGCCTCAAAATGCTCCCGGAAGGTTTCAAACTCTATTTTTCCAAACTAGGTCCTGCTGGTAAAAACGGTCTTGTGAGCTGATTCCTCCACTTTTTCCACTCCAAATGCATCGAGATGAATGAAAAATAATATAATGATCCAATTCAGATCAAAAGGACACAATTTGGATGACCATATCCTATTTTCTTTGTTCACACATGTGAGAATAAGAGGATGAATCTTAGGTAGATTAGAAGGACAAATTTGAAGTAGACCAAAATTTCAAGAGGCTAAATTTGTCTCTATTTAACTAGGTTTGACCTAAGTTTGGTTACTGGTCAATTTGACTTTGTTTTTGAATGGGAAATTAAATTGTATCTCTTCTTGAATTGGACAATTTCTCTAAGAAAAGGTTGTTGGGTTTTTCCCTAGTTAGGATTTTCCTGGGATAAAATTTATGTCTTTTATTTGGCTCTCTCTTTATGATCCTATTGGCTTTATTGCTTTATTTCTAAAGCTTTTATATGTATAATTCCTTAATGATGAATGTGACATAAGTTAAACTAATGAATAAATCATTCGAAGTAATTATCAATCTTGGAAATCATGAAAAAATCAACATGGTATTAGAGCAAGGTTTAAGAACAACCATTGAAGGATCTTGAAGAAGCATAGGCATCGACTCACCATAAAAAATACTTTGTTCCTTCATACCAAGATGAGCTCTAAAGATCATTATAAAGGAAGTCAAGACTACCAAAAGGGAGATGAGGGTATGTCTACATTTGAAGATGTTGACCGAAATTAGAATGTTTTTAGGTTTGGACTGAAGGGCCTCAATGACCATCTTGGTCTGGTCGAAAAACCCCAAGGTTATTTCATATAGTCTGAAAGGCCTCAGTATGACATCTAGAGGAGGTCGAGAACTTTTGTTTATGGAAACTAGCCAAGAGAGGGCCTCAAACAAACTAAAAGGAGGTCAAATTCAAACCTATGAAGCTACTTAAACTGCTAAGAAGTATACTCATAGTCATGTAAACTTGACATTGTTTGATATCTCTGAATAACTTCATGTTAAAGATCTATTTGAGCATCCGCTAAGGAAATTATTTGAAGATGGTGTGAAACAATTCCCTGAATATTTATATATTTGCAAAGTGAATCTTGAAGGTTCAAACAGGAAGAAAAATACCTCAAACTCAAGTTCAAAATTGTACCCTTGTGTTGAGTTCTACCTGAAAATATGGATAAGTCAAGGGCATTCAAATTTTATAGTGAAGGAGTCGAGACTGTGTTTAGGGCTTAACATAATTTTTAGTTGTAGGACTAAGTGTAAGGGATCATGTTTAGGCTTGTTTTGGCAACCTCAATGAAGTGTGTTGAATCTTGTATAAGGAAATATAAGCCTTAAAAGAAGAATGTTCTCATTTTGGAAATATGTTCCTTGATAAGTATGTCTTGTATATGTTGTTTGAAAGAGCCAGAGAGAGTTGTAATAAAATAATTTCTCATTCTTGGAAGAGCTGATAAATGTAGAAGACCTGAAGGTTATGGCCTGATTAAAAATTTGTCTTTTGGAATTATGGTTCACTTGACCATGTTGTATTCTTGAAGTTGTTCTTTGTGCCAAGGCTATAAGTGGTCAAGATTGAAGTGTGGCATCAAAATTCTATCAAATTTAGTTATGATTTGTTAAACAACACAAAATAATGGACAAAATTTAGATAAATTATTGAATATATTTACTATTCACAATGATATAGATTTATGCATTGTGTGTGACCCTTGGTTTGCATATACCAAGTGGTCCCTTGGACTCCAATGACTCTTCATATTCCACACCCAAAAACCTTAGTGAATTAGTTGTCCAACATTCCCCTCCCCCCCTCCCGCCCCCTTAATCTAGAGGGGTGTATACGAGTCCAAGAAGAGATCTATAACACAAAAATACAACAATGCATGATAGAAATAGGTTGGATGTGTTCTTTGAGATGATGGTACTAGGTGGGAGAACTCGAGGTCTCAACCAGTAGTGGTTTAAGGATGACCACCAACATTGGAATGCTTATTACAGTTCCTGGAGCAATTCCAAATCTTGCTAAAAGTTGAAGTCTTCTGCTAGATGAAGTGCTCCCTAATGCTGTGAAAAGGGAGACCATTGGGGTCTCAACCTAGAACGCTTGATGTTGTTCCTGGAACTCTTCCAAATCTAGCTAGAAGTTGAATTATTTTGCTAGAGGAAGTGTTCTAAAAAGGGAGACCATTGAGGTCTCAACCTGCTCTAAAAAAGGAGACCATTGAGGTCTCAACCTGCAGTGGTTTAAGGAAGGCCATCAACCAAAGGCATGTTCATGGGATTCTCTGTCTCTGGCTACAACTCTAAATCTAGGTATGGTTGAGTCCGGCTCTAGGCTCAATTTGTGGCTCAGGCTCACTTGATGTATCTTTGAAACGTGTAGATGACCATCAATTCCCCCTGTGAGATACAAGGTGAGAATATGAAGAGATCTCAATTGCAATACTTTTCAATACTCAAAAACAAATCTTGTGGTATGAGTAAAATGTATTCTTGGTTGTTGAATCCCATTTCGAAGAAGTGGTCCATCCAAGGTGAATTTTCTTTCTTGTAGGAGGTTTTTTTCTAAAGCATATGTTTGAATGATGTGTGTTTTTATGGAAATTCTCACACGGTTGAAAATCAAAATAGTGATATTTCACATGGCCAACTCTATCACAATGTTGGGATATGATAATTTTTGGTGGCTGTGGAAGAGGAGTAGGTGAAAATGAGTTGTCCTCAAGAAATCCAACACTCTGAAATTGAATGGGCTTTGAGTACTATGGAGTATGAAAGGACACCTCCTTGTCATATCCAAGATTTGTTATGTGCTTGTTGTTGATAAGCTCTTCCCAAGGTCTAATGATGGACTTGGGAAGTAAAGGATGAATTTTTGCATGTGCAAATATGCTCTTGAAATGGGCACATGATGGGAATCAACCTTAATGTCGCTGATTTTATCAATCTTTGATTTCCAATGGAAGCCAATTTCAAACTCAAAAAGGGGATTGTTTTGAATAAAAATAAGTTCATAATGATAACTATGTTGTTGTAGCTCCTTGTTATATTTGAGAGTGGCTTTTTCAATCATGATTGTATTGTCCACATGTACTAAGAATATTCATTAACTCTAATACCCCATAAATTTTTTCCATTTTGTCAACAAATCAAACTTGTAATTGAAAATGCACTTATTTAACCTATTTTTCAGAAATATTAGAAGCTTCTCTAATTTTGATCTACACCAAGTTTTGGCTCAAGGGATAAATCATACAAGAGTCTGCAATTGTCTTCAAAATAACTCAAAAAACAATGTTGGCTCTCAATCTCAAGGTATATATATATATATAACTCCGGTATTTGTTTCAAGCTTCGACCAACACCAATTGCTTTATTAAATAAAAAATGGTACCTCTATAAAGAATCTCTCTATTATATAAACCTTGGCAGCTTTGTTATATAACTATGAACCAGACTCCAATACAACATGTACCATTCAGTGAACATCATACCAAAAGCACGATATTTAACTCACATACCAATGGTTCAATGCATATGTAAGTCTGGAATGCTACATATAAAGCACCACTCATATAAAACCAACACACGTAAATCAGCACAGACTAATATATCTGAACCAATGTATATGTAAATCTTCAACGCATTCTAATTCACAAAGCAACTCAAGATTCATATATAAACTTCACACACTGAACTACAATGCAAATTGGAAAAGATCTAAAGATCTCTTTTCTCGCTATAGAAATTCAACGTGGCTTCGAAATTGCAACCTTTCATATAGAGACCTCAAAGGTATTCTCAACAGCTTGTCATTTGATTCGCTACCCAAGGACTCGTAGCCATCAAGTAATGGACTAGCATGAGATTGGCGTACACCATGTGTAATATTCATCCGCTATCGTTAGACTAGTTGTTCTTCATAGTGAATACAATATGCCCTAGGCGTACTCCATATCACCTGCTTATCATCTGAACTACTTTTGTCTAAAAAATCCTACATTTCATGCACAATTTCTAGAAATTTCGATGCATAGGCCGCAATGTTTTTTTAATTATGTGTCGTGTAACCTCGTGGGAATCAATAACAGTGACATTGCTTCCATCTAGTTTCATTCTTCCAACAAACAGACTGAAGAGAGGGGAGCGGTGAACAAGCATCGATTCATTCTTTACTGTTTCAATTTTTAACTTTTTTTGGATTTTGTAAAGTCTGTGAATGTAAAACACGATCGTCTGTAACTGTCAAATCCAGGAGTGGAAGATGTCATTGCACTATGATGGAAAAATGGGTCTCATCCTATCTACAATCATAGTGACTACACGCATTTTATTAGTCAGGATCTACTGCAATCTTGCTCCCAAATTGAAGTGGAGATCACAGAATAACAAATTGTGATGGCCATGACAATACATTGTAAACATAAAATTATGGTCATACTTCGCAGAGAAATTATCGTAGCATATGGAAGAAAGATAATGATAACAATAACTATCGTATTAAAATATTGCTTGAGATCTTTAAAGGACCTGACTGCTAGGGGTTCAAATTGCAGAGAAAGGAAACAAGCATGGTCCTCGGAGTAACAGTCCAATGTAAGTTTCACGTAGAGTTAAAGTCCAGAGGTGTTTCTACACACCAATTAAGGTAGTGTCTAGAATGGCAGAATGGATAGGTCTATGTTGGAAGGGGCGTTTATGCTCGCTTTGATACCACAAAGGAAACTAGCGGAAGATAGCCACAAGAAGGATGTGAATTATTTCAGTTACTCAGTAGAGGATGAACGCGGAGAATAGACTGGAAATGCAATAGTGAAATGTTATGAGAGACCCTGTTAACGCACACTGAGGGTTTGACAAACTCTGGTAACAGGTTGAGCGTAGAATGGCAAGTCAGATTAGACAGGTAACCCTAGAATGGTAGAAGCGACAGATACAAAGTATTGAATAATCGCGCAGCTGCTTAAGGAAGAGCGCCCAACCCAATGGAAAACCACAAAACTAGTGGTAACGCACTTCAAAGGCCACAGAAACAATGGCTGACACTTGAGTAGGGTGGAAGTTCGCTAGCTATGATACCATGTTAAATAATATAAAATAATGGAGAAAATTTAGATACGCATTGAATGCATTTATTAATTCAAAATGATATACATTTATACAATGTGTGTGATCCTTGGTTTTCATATATCAAGTGGTCTCTTGGACTCTAATGACTCTTCATATTCCACACCCAAAACCCTTAGTGGATTAAGTGTCCAACATGATTTAAGAGCCATTAATTCAGTGTCATAATATGCTAATGTTAGGATCTAAAGTTGACCTATGGCAACATCATGTATTATTGTTGATTCATTTATGGATGAATATGACTATTGCATAAAAATGCATTGCTTATGTTGCTAATATTGTACTATTGAAGTTATGATTGTATTGGCTAAGATATGTTACTAATGCTAGGGTGTCATTGCTTGGTCCTTGATGATTGAGCCAAAGGAGAAATGTTCTTCACCTATAAAGCAACAAATTCTAGTAATTAAGTTCACAAGTGGTCAATTAGCACATGAAAAAGTTTGTTGCAAAAGGTATCAATAAAATTTGGAATCATTAGGGTTTATAAAACATAGAAGACTAGAAGTCTTGGATAAGAATTTCCTACGGTATGTGGATAAAATCATAGATCCGGACCTAGATCAATGTTTTTTTTAATGAAGAAACCTTATCTCATGTGAGGCAAGAAAGGAAAACAACATGCTAATGACGAGGATAAAGATGATGAGTTTGCATATGGATGCAAGAAGGCGGGGATCGAGTGGGAGATTCCCTACAATACTCAAATAAAAAGATAAGTATTTGATATCTCTCTTTCTTTGATTATTATTAGTAATTAGTCTATTTTCTTTGTTTATTTTGCCAGTTTATAATTGTTTCTTCCATGATCTCCTCGTGAGGGTTGCGAGTACATCGTAAAGGCTGCTAAGGCTTTGGCAGCAGATGAAAGCATTGGGGAGATCGAAGCAAATCCTATAACAAGAGGATTCTCCCAGAGTGATTTGTGTTCAAGAGGGAGAAATTGTACTAACCAAAAGGGCTCCATAAGTAAGCAGGCCAACAAGTTCAAAGGATGTCATTGTGCCAAGATTTGTGAAAAGTCAGTGATGACTTCAAGGTGGATTTAGAAGATCAAGAATTTGATAGATGGCAACATAGATAAGTACAAAGTGAGGATTATCTCAGGAAGAGGGAGAGAACTACGAGGAGAAATTTTCTCCAGCTGTCAAGAAGAAGAGTATACAAGGAAAAACCTCTGGACTTTGAGATACTTGAGGGGGTATATCATGTTTGCAAACTAGAGAAAGCTTTGTATGGACCTCAGGCTTCATATGGATATCGAAGAAATCTTGGTTGATATTTTTTATGATGAGAATGGAAGGACTTACTTGTTAGAGGAAGCAACAGTGGTAGAAAGATTTTCTTTCGTGATAGAAGGAGTAGTCATGACAAAGGGAGTTGATCTCTAGGATTAAGAGGAAGCATCTTGGTTGGATATATTACTTCTTAGGAGTAGAATTATGGTAGAAGTCAAGTGAAATCTTCCTTGGTCAAAAGGAAGTGTATTATTACAATCCTTCATAGCTTTGGGATGATGGATAGAAAGTTCATGTCCATTCCCAATGTATCTAATATGATGAAAGTAAAGTGGTAGAGGGAGAAGCCTAGATTATCTCAACAGAATTTGATTCAACATTAGAAGGAGCATGCAGTCAGGGTGACCAAAAAGTAGTTGTGGTGATGGATTCAATTTGGTCAGTTTATGGTTGAGTAAAGGCATGTGGTACAACATGTGTTGAGGTGTCGACAAGGTACAATTTGATTTGGATTGAGATATGTCTCATACAACTATAGGAAACCAAAGATTCAAATTGGGATGAAAATGCAGAAGACAGGAAAGTGACATCAAAATGATGATTCAGCTTAGGGTTTGCTATGATGAGGAGGAAGATGACAACACTACTAAAGCAGAGTATATTGTAGTGTGTTTGGTGAGTTGTGAAGCAGTGTGACTTCAGAAGATATTTGCAAGATTTCTTGATCAAGTGTGGGAGATGACCGTGGTGATAGGTAAAAGTACATGGAGCAGTGAGGCTCCTATGTATTTCTATGATTGAGTTGGATGTCGGCATTCTCACAAAGCCTCTATCCCTAGATGAAGTGGCATACTTCTGGGACAAGCTTGGAGTGATTAAGAATGTTTCCCGTGGTTGAAGGGAGTGTTGATGTTGTAGAATCAAGGGGTGGATAATATCCCCTAGGTCATGGGTATTGACTGAGAAGCCATGTAATATGGCTCGGGAGATCAACCTAGTAGCATTAAGGCCTGGATTTCTCCCTTAGTTAGGGGTTATCTGACCATATTGCCATGGGTTTTGGCTAGCGAGTTAAGCTTGTGTCTTATAGCATCGGGAAAGTATTTTCACCATTCAATAGCATGTGACAACATGTGGGAATGGCAAATGAGCCTTGGGTCAGGTGGGTTCCTAAAAAGACTCTAAGTGTCGACTTGGTAGATTGGTGACTCAAGGACTAGTTTTGTGTCAGAGGATACCTAACCCGCCAATGGGTATTTGGCTTGTGTTTGACTAGATCCTTTGCAAAGATGTGAATAGTGGGTTTTTAGATCCCTTTGCATGATGTTGATGTGGGATGATTTCCACATGTAGTGGGTGGACTCATTAACATAGTTGAGATCATTCAACAATTTATTGGGATAGAGAAAATTTTATTCAATTAGAGAACATTTGAGAAATTCATTGTGAATACCTCCCTAGCTAAGAGGGAGTGTTAGGAGGAGAGCATGATGGCAAATCCCTCGTCATCGCTACCCTCTGTATTTCTTTTTGTTCCCTGATCTGGTTCATTTTTTGTCGTTGTTGCGCTAAAGCATCATTGTCGTGATGTTGTGTCGGATGTCTAGTCATCTTTCCCATCATCTTCATTCCATGACGTTTATTTTATGTTGATGGCTTAGATCTTGGAAAGGGAGTTGAAGGGGTTGAGGTGCGGAAACTCCATAGTCATCGCTTTTCCATTTTCGAGCCTCTCTTTTTGTGTTTTTGGCCTTGATCTTGCGAAGGGAGTTGAGGGGATTAGCATGCAGTAGCTCCATAGTCGTCTTATCCCTGGCTTCGTGCCTCTTTCTGTTGCAGTGGAGGTGGTTGTTGTGGGTACATATTTCCTCTTTTCATGGGTGATTGATGTCGTCGTTGTTGTCACCTACCAAGCATTTCTACCACAGTTTTTGTGGGGTTTCTTATTGAGATTGGTAGCTTGGGAGCTACTCCAAGTCCTAGGGTTCTGGGTTTTGGAGGAATGGATGCCACAAAAGTGCTTTGTGGACTTAGAACCCAAGGTGGGGGTTTTGCACCCAAAGGAGTTGGGCCAAAACCATGTTTACTTTTGTTGGTTTGACACTTGGAGATGGAAGAGGACCCTTATAGGAGCAAGGGGCAACTTCAAGCACCAAGATCAGAGGTCTACAAAGTGAGATATGAATTTTTATATGTTTAAGTGGGTAAATTATCAACAAGTTCAGGTTGAATTATCATTAGAGGTGCCCTTTGGAGGGTTGTCCGATCACCTTGAGAGAACATATAAATATGGCTTATGTGATACCTCATGAGCACATCTAACAAATTCATATAAACATATCTTTGATTTAGGTCATAGATATGAGGAACCCAACGAAGGTGGGAAGAATATTTTTTTGTCTTTGATGATTGCTAGGAGGGTTGAGTACATAAGGAAGCAAATCGAAGTTGTTTGGAGGAGTTCTGAGTTGTTGTACAAAGATTTGAGGGTGGTTTGTTCCTTGTATTGCAGTTTGCATGCTCTATGGGAGTAGAAAACTGACCGAAGTCATGTTCTGGGCTAGCTGGAGGGGCCGAAAGGCCTATTTCCTATAACAGATCAAAGTTACAAGCCGTAGTTGTTGGAAGAGTTTTGGGGGTAGAAAACTAAGGTTGACGTGGACTAATAGTAGCCCTAACTAGGTCACAGAAGCTACAACAGAGATACACCAGTCGTAAGGTATGTTCATGATGTGTTTAAGTTGGATTTGTTGCTAGAGGATAGAGTCATAGTGTGGGATAGATTTGTTGGGCATCTTAAGGTTGTTGGAGGGCAACAAGTAGGTGCCCAAGGAGCCCTAAGTGCAGTCTCTTAAAGGAAAAAAAGGAGTGCTAGGAGAGGCAGATTGGTGGAAGGCTTAGTGTCTGAACTTTGAAGGATGAAAGAAGGAAGTCAAAGGCAGATATTTGACTAGCCCAAGATCATTGAAGAAAAGGACATCTATCGTGATAGGTGGCAGCCCTCTGGCCTGAATTTTCTCTTCAATGGAGCAGGGTAGGAAGGCATTAGAAGCAAGAAGTCTCAGAGGAGCTAAGGAACAGCAGTGGGCAGTTGAGATTTGTTCACAAACGCAGTTTCCAACAAATCAATAGGAGTCTCTATGTGTTGATGTGTTGAAGGACTGACGATCAACTAGAGAGAAGTTGGAGAAGCTGAGTTCAGTGGCCTAAAGAAGTAGGATAATTGATAGAGTTAGGAGCTACAGATTGGGAGCAGAAGGAACAACAATTGTGTTCAAGGTATGACAAGAGGAGTTGTGATTGTGAACTATATCAGCTAGACCGTCAGTGTTCCTTGTTCTTATATTCTTGTATTAGTGGATGTATGAGGGCCATTATTCCTTGTATGGGAGCCCTAGACTATTGTATTAAAGTTGTTAATATAACAAAGTTGGGTTGTTGAAAATTGTAAAAAATTGTCTATATTTTGTGCACTAGTAGATTTATTGTTGTATTTTGTTTCGTTGTGCAAAGTAGTTTGTTGTGGTACTTGGATTGGTAGCATCATAGATTCTAAGATTCTAACATAGACTCCAATGTCGTGGGAAAACAAGATGGTATTAAAGCTACTCTAAAGGGCTAGTGAATCAGAGTGTGCACAACGAAGTACAACTTAAGAGTGAGTTGGTCACATTATTGTTGAAGGGATCGCAACAATGTTGAAGTCACAAGTTGGTATATGGTATGAGGATAGGTTGGAAGGGTTGTCCAATTATAGTCCATGGAAGGAAAGGATCAAGTTGGTTCTAATGGTGAACAAGATATGGGACTTTGTCGAGAAAGTGATCAAGAAGCCAATTGACCCTAAAGAGCTGGAAGTGTATGAAGAGTTAGATATGAAGGCGAAGTTGATCATCCTATATGGTGTCAAGGGTTCCTTAATACCTCATATGTCTGGGAAGAACATTGCCCAGGAAATGTGGGAAGCTCTTCGGAATTTGTTCAAAAAAAAGAACAAGAACTGGGTATTGGTATTACAGGATAAGTTGAAGGCCACCAAGACGATGCGGGATGAAGGAGTGACTTCATATCTGATGATGTTGTCTCAGGTTCGAGATGATCTTGTCGCCATTGGTGAGACTATCACAGATTCTGAGATGGTATGGATTTCTTTGAAAGAATTCATCGAGGAATGAAAGACCTTAATCAAGGGGATTGTTTCCAGAGAGAAATTTCCAAACTAGAACAAGTTGTGGGATGACTTCAAGATCCGGATTTAAACAGGAACGCAACAAATTACAGAGATAACCATATACATCAATATGCAGCGGAAATAATACTTCATTTCATTAATGGAAAATACTAAAATATGCTTACAATCAGAAATGGAAATAAA